>JAVLSZ010000212.1:0-218710 GCA_032313775.1 Urocyon cinereoargenteus
CTACCAACTACTCTAACCCTAACCCTAACCCTAAACCGTACCCTAAACTTAAACCGTACCCGAACCCTAAACCTACCCTAACCAGTACCCTATACCTAAACCTAACCCGTACCCTAACCCTAAACCTAAACCTAACACCTGACCCTAACCCTAACCCTAACCCCTACCCTAAGGCTAAGCCATACCCTAACCCTAACCCTAAACGTAATCATAACCCTGACCCGTACCCTAACCCTAAAATTAACCTGTACCCTAACCCCAACCCTAACCCTAAACCGTACCCTAACCCTAACCCAAACCCCAACCCTAACCCACACCTAAACCAAACCCTAACACGTAACCTAAACCTAACCCTAAACTTAACCCGTACTCTAACCCTATCCCGTACCCTAAACCTAATCCTAACCCGTAACCTAACCCTAAACCTATTCCTAAGCCTAACCCGTACATTAAACCTAACCCTAACACTAACACTAAAACTACCCCGTACTCTAAACCTAACCCTAACTCTAACCCTCACCCGTACCCTAACCCTAACCCTAACACTAAACCATAACACTAACCCCACCCTGTACTCTAACCCTAACCCAAACCCAAACCCTAACCCATACCCTAACCCGTACCCTAACTCTAACCCTAACACTAACCATAACCCGTACTCTAACCCTAACTCTAACTCTAACCATAACCGTACTCTAACCCTAACACTAACCCTAACCCTAACCCTACCCGTACAGTAACCATAACCTGCACCCTAACCCTAACCCTAACCATAAACATAAGGCTAACCCTGACCAAAACCCGTACCCTAACCCTAAACCGTACACTAACCCTAACCCTAACCCTAAACCTAACTCGTACCCTAACCTAAACGTAACGCTAACCCATACCCAACCCCTAACCCTAACACATACCCTAACTCTAACCCCTAAACCGCACACTAAACGTAACCCTAACCCTAGACCTAACACGTACACTAACCCTATCCCGTACCCGAACCTTAACCCTAACCCATACCGTAAGCCTAACACTAAACCTAACCCTAACCCTAACCCTATCTCTAACCCCTAACGCGTACCCTAACCCTACCCGAACACTAACCGTAACCCTAACTCGTACCCTAACCCTACCCGTAGCCTAACCCTAACTCTAACCCTAACCCCTAAACCTAACCTTAACCCTAACCCTTACCCTAACCAGTACCCAAACGGTAAACCTAACCCGTACCTTTACACTAACCCAAACCCGTACTCTAACCCTAACCCTAACCCCTAACCCGCACCCTAAACTTAACACTAACCCTAACCCAAACCATAAGCCTTAACCTTAACATAACCCTAACCCGTACCCTAACCCTAAACATAACAATTTCCCTAAACCTAACACTAACCCTAAACCGTACTCTAACCCTAACCCTAACCATAACCCCTAACCGTACTCTAACCCTAACCCTAACCCTAACCCTAACCAAAACCTGTACCCTAACCCTAAACCTAACCCTTTCCCTAAACCTAACACGAACCCTACCCCGTACTCTAACCCTACCCTAAACCTAACCCTAACCCGTATACTAACCCTAACCCTAAGTCGTACCCTAACCCTAAACCTGACCCTAACCCTAACCCGTACCCTAAACCTAACCCATACCCTAAACCTAACCCTAACCCTAACCCGTACCCTAAACCTATCCCTAACCCTAACTCCTATCCTAACCCTAACTCTAACCCTGACCCTAAACCTAACCCCAACGCATACCCTAAACCTAACCCATACCCTAACCCTAACCCTAAACCTAACCCTAACCCCTAACCCTAACCCATATCCTAAACCTATCCCTAACCCTATCTCATATCCTAACCCTAACTCTAACCCTGACTCTAAACCTAACCCCAACCCATACCCTAAACCCTAAGCCATACCCTAACCCTAACCCTAAACCTAACCCTAACCCTAACCCGTACCCTAAACCTAAACCTAACCCTTGATCTAACCTGTACCCAACACTATCTCATACTGTAAACCTAACCCTAACCCGTAATCAAACCCTAACAGGAACCCTAACCCATACCCTAGCGCTAAACCTAACACTAACCCTAAGCCTAACCCGCACCCTATACCTAAACTTAACCTTAAACCTAACCATAACCCTTATCCGTACCCTAACCCTAACCCACACCCTAACACTAACCCCTAACCTTAACCGTAACTCTAACCCGTACCCTAACCCTAAACCCATAACCTAACCCTAACCCTAACCCTAAACTTAACACATACACTAACCCTATCCCGTACCCTAAACCTAAATCTAACCCATACCCTAACCCTAACCCTAACCCTGTCCGTACACTAAACCTAACTCTAAAACTAACTCTAACCCTAACCGGTACTCTAACCCTAACCCTAACCCTAAATCTAACGCTAACCCGTACTCTAACCCTAACCCGTACCCTAACAAAAACCCTTACCTTTCCCTAAACCCTAACCCGTACCCTAACCCTAAACGTAACCCTCACCCGTACCCAAACCCTAACCCTAACACGTAGCCTAACCCTAATCCTAACCCTAACCCGCACACTAAACCTAACCCCTAACCCTAGACCTAAAACGTACACTAACACTATCCCGTACCTTACACTTAACCCTAACCCGTACCGTAACCCTAACCCTAACCCTAAATGGTACACTAACCTAACCTGAACCCTAACCCTAACCCTAACCCGTACCCTAACCCTACCCGTAGCATAACCCTAACCCTACCCGTAACCCCTAACCCTAACCTAACCCTTACCCTAACCCGTACCCAAATGGTAAGCCTAACCATACCCTAAGAGTAACCCCAAACCCGTACTCTAACCCTAAACCTAACCCGCACCCTAAACCTAACCCTAACCCATACCCTAACCCTAACCTGTAAACTAAACCGAACCCTAACCCTAAACTTAATCCGTACACTAACCCTATCCCGTACCCTGAACCTAACCCTAACCCGTACACTAACCCCTAACCCTAAACCTAACCTAACACTAACCCTAAACCGTACTCTAACCCTAACCCTAACCCTAAACAGTAACCCTAACCCTAACCATACTCAAACCCTAAACCTCACCCTAACCCTAACCCGTACTCTAATCCTAACCCGTACCATAACCCTAACCTTAACTTTATCCTAACCCTAACGCTAACTTGTACCCTAACCCTAACCCTAAGCCTGACCCTAACCCTAACCGTAACCCGTACCCGAAACCTAACCCTAACTCTTGAGCTAACCCTTACCAACCCTATCCTGTAACCTATCCCTAACCCTAACCCGTACCTAAACCCTAACAGTAACCCTAACACATAACCTAGCACTAACCCTAACCCTAACCCTAACCCTAATGCGCACCCTAAAACTAAACCTAACCCTAACCCTAACCATAACCCTTACCCGTACCCTAACCCTAACCCATACCCTAACCCCCATACCCTAACCCTAACCATAACCCTTACCGTAACCCTGACCCATAGCCTAACCCTAAAACTAACCTGTACCCTAAGCCCAAACCTAACACTAACCCATACCATAACCCTATCCCTAACCCTAATCCTGACCCTAAACGTAACCTTAAACCAAATCCTAACCCTAACCCTAAACCTAACTCTAACCCGCAATGAAACCTACCCCTTACCCTTTCCCTAAACCTAACCCATCACGTAACCTAACCCTAACCCTAAACTTAACCCGTCCACTAACCCTATCCCGTATCCTATACCTAACCCTAAACCCGTACCCTAAACCCTAACCTTACCCTATCCGTACACTAACCCTAACCCTAACCCTAACACTAACACTAACCCTAACCCGTACTCTAAACCTAACCCTAAACTTAAACCTAAACCTAACCCGTACTCTAACCCTAACCCATAATCTAACACTAACCCTAACCCTAACACTAACCGTACCCGTACTCTAACCCTAAACCTAACCCTAACTCTAACCCTAACCCGTACTATAACGCTAACTCTAACGCTAACCCTAACCCTAAACATAACCCTAACCCGTACAGTAACCCTAACCGGTACCCTAACCCTAACCAGAAACCTAACCCTGACCTAACCCTAACCGTACCCTAACCCTAAACCGTACCCTAACCCTAACCCTAAACCCTAACCCGAAACCAAACCCTAACCCTAACACGTACCCTAACCCTAACCCTAACCCGCACACTAAACCTAACCCTAACCCTAGGACCTAACACGTACACTAAACCTATCCCATACTCCAACCTTAACCCTAACCCGTATCATAACGCTAACACTAACCCTAACCCTAAACTGTACACTAAACCTAACCGAATCCTAACCCTAACACTAACCCGTACCCTACCCTACCCGTAGACTAACCCTATCGATAACCCTAAACCCTAACCCTAAAACTAACCCTTCCCTAACCCGTACCCAACGGTAAACCTAACCCGTAACCTAACACTAACCCAAACCCGTACTCTAACCCTAACCCTAACCCTAACCCTAACCCAAGCCCGCACCCTTAACTTAACTCTAACCCTAAGCCAAACCATAACCCTTAACCATAACTTAACGTAACTCATAACCTAACCCTAACCTAACCATAACCCTAATCCGTACCCTAAACCTAAAACTAACCCGTACCCTAACCCCAACCCTAACCCTAACCCGTACCCTAACACTAACCCTACCCCTGACCCTAAACCTAACCCAAACCTTACACTAACCCTAACACAAAGCCAACCCAACCCCAAACCTAACCCTAACCGTATCTTAACCCTAACCTAACTCTAGCCTAACCTGTACATTAACCCTAACCCAACCCTAACACTAACCCTACCCAGTAACTCTAACCTTACCCTTACCCTAACCCTAACCCTAACCCATACCCTAAATCTACCCTAACCCTGACACATAGCCCTAACCCTAACCCTAAACCTGACCCCTAACCCTACCTTAACCAGTACTCTAAAGCTAACCCATAACCTAACCCTAACCCTAAACCTAACCCTAACCCCTACCAGTACCCTAAACCTAACCCTAACCCTTGACCTAAACCGTACCCAACCCTATCCCGTACCCTAACCCTAACCCTAACCCGTTCCCAAACCCTAACAGTAAACCTAACCCATACCCTAGGGCTAACCCTTACACTAAACCTAAAACTAAACCGTACCCTAACCCTAAACATAACCCTAACCCGTACCCAAACACTAACCCTAACACGTACGCTAACCCTAACCCTAACCCTAATCCTAACCCTTACCCATACCCTAACCCTAACCCTAACCCTAACCTTAACTGTAACCCTAACCCATCCCCTAACCCTAAAACTAACCCGTACCCTAACCCCCACCGAAGCTAACCGTACCCAAACACTAACCCTAACCCTAACCCTGACCCTAAACCTAACCCTAACCCTTACACTAATCCTAACACTAACCCTAACCACACCCTAATCCTAACCCTAACACGTACCCTAACCCCTAACCCGTAACGTAAACCTAACCCTACCCTAAACTTAATCCGTACGATAAACCTATCCTGCACCCTAAACCTAACACTAACCCGTATCCTAACCCTAAACCTAACGCTAAGCCTAAACCGTACATTAACCAAAACCTAACACTAACACTAACCCTACCCAGTACCCTAACCCTAACCCTAACCCAAACCCTATCCCGTACCCTATCACTAACCCTAACCCTAACCCTAACACTAAACCTACCCCGTACTCTAACCCTAACCCTAACCCTAACCCTAACCTTACCCTAACCCTAACACTAATGCTAACCCGTACTCTAACCCTAACCCTAACCCTAACCATACTCTAACCCTAACCCTAAGCCTCACCCTAACCCTATCCCGTACTGTAACCCTAACCCGTACCCTAACCCTAACCCTAACCCTAACTCGCACCCTAACCCTCACTCTAACCCTGACCATAACCCTAACCCTAACCCGTACCCTAAACCTAACCCAAACTTTAAGCCTAACCCTAAACCTAACCCTAACCCGTACCCTAAACCTAACCCTAACCCTTGACCTCAACCATACCCAACCCTATCCCGTAACCTAAACCTAACCCTAACCCGGACCCAAACCCTAACAGTAACCCTAAACCATACCCTAGTGCTAACCCTAACCCTAACACTAAGCCTAACCCCCACCCTAAATCTAAACCTAACCCTAACCCTAAACTTAACCCGTACGCTAACCCTATCCCGTACGCTGAACCTAACCCTAACCCGTATCCTAACCCTAAAACTACCCCTAAGCCTAACCCGTACATTAACCCTAACCCTAACACTAACACTAACCACTAACTCTACCCCATACTTTAACCCTAACCCTAAACCTAACCCTAAACCTAAACCTAACCCTAACCCGTACCCTATCCCTAACATGTAACCTAACTCTAATCCTAACCCTAACCCTAGCCTGCACACTAAACCAACACTAACCCTAGACCTAACACGTACACTAACCTTATCCCATAACGTAACCTTAACCCTAAACTGTACCGTAACCCTAACACTAACCCTAACCCAAACCCTAACCCTAACCCTAACCCGTACACTAACCCTAACCCGAACCCTAACCCTAACCCGAACCCGTACTCTAACCCTAACTCTAACACTAACCCTAAACCTAACACTAAACCTTAACCTAACCCGTACCCAAACGGTAAACCTAACCCGTACCCAAACACTAATCCAAACCCGTACTATAACCCTAACCCTAACCATAATCCGCACTCTAAACTTAACCCTAACCCTAACCCAAACCATAACCCTTAACCGTAACCTAACCCTAACCCATACCTTAACCCTAACCCTAACCTTCACCATAACCCTAACCCGTACCCTAACCCTAAAACTAATACGTACCGTAACCCCAACCCTAACCCTAACCCATACCCTAACACTAACACTAATCCTGACCCTGACCCTAAACCTAACCCTATCCCTACATTATCCTAACCCAAAACCTAACCCGCACCCTAAACCTAATTCTAACCTATACCCTCACCCTAACCTGTACCTTAAACCTAACCCTAACCCTAAACCCGTACGCTAAACCTATCCCGTACCCTAAACCAAACCTTAACCCGTATCCTAACCTTAAACCTAACCCTACGCCTGACCCGTACATTAAACATAACCCTAACCCCAAAACTAACCCTACACCGTACTCTAACCCTAATCCTAACCCTAACCCTAACCCTACCGGTACCCTAACCCTAACCCTAACCCTAACCCTAACCGTACTCTTACACTAACCCTAACCATCACCCTAACCCTAACCCGTACTGTAACCCTAACCCGTACCATAACCCTAAACCTAAACCGTACCCTAACCCTAACCCTAATTCGTACCCTAACCCTAACCGTACTCTAACACTAACCCTAACCCTCACCCTAACCCTAACCCGTACTGTAACCCTAAACCGTACCATAACCCTAACCCTAAACCGTACCCTAACCCTAACCCTACCCTAACACTAACCCTACCAACTACTCTAACCCTAACCCTAACCCTAAACCGTACCCTAAACTTAAACCGTACCCGAACCCTAAACCTACCCTAACCAGTACCCTATACCTAAACCTAACCCGTACCCTAACCCTAAACCTAAACCTAACCCTGACCCTAACCCTAACCCTAACCCCTACCCTAAGGCTAAGCCATACCCTAACCCTAACCCTAAACGTAATCATAACCCTGACCCGTACCCTAACCCTAAAATTAACCTGTACCCTAACCCCAACCCTAACCCTAAACCGTACCCTAACCCTAACCCAAACCCCAACCCTAACCCACACCTAAACCAAACCCTAACACGTAACCTAAACCTAACCCTAAACTTAACCCGTACTCTAACCCTATCCCGTACCCTAAACCTAATCCTAACCCGTAACCTAACCCTAAACCTATTCCTAAGCCTAACCCGTACATTAAACCTAACCCTAACACTAACACTAAAACTACCCCGTACTCTAAACCTAACCCTAACTCTAACCCTCACCCGTACCCTAACCCTAACCCTAACACTAAACCTAACACTAACCCCACCCCGTACTCTAACCCTAACCCAAACCCAAACCCTAACCCATACCCTAACCCGTACCCTAACTCTAACCCTAACACTAACCATAACCCGTACTCTAACCCTAACTCTAACTCTAACCATAACCGTACTCTAACCCTAACACTAACCCTAACCCTAACCCTACCCGTACAGTAACCATAACCTGCACCCTAACCCTAACCCTAACCATAAACATAAGGCTAACCCTGACCAAAACCCGTACCCTAACCCTAAACCGTACACTAACCCTAACCCTAACCCTAAACCTAACTCGTACCCTAACCTAAACGTAACGCTAACCCATACCCAACCCCTAACCCTAACACATACCCTAACTCTAACCCTAAACCGCACACTAAACGTAACCCTAACCCTAGACCTAACACGTACACTAACCCTATCCCGTACCCGAACCTTAACCCTAACCCATACCGTAAGCCTAACACTAAACCTAACCCTAACCCTAACCCTATCTCTAACCCTAACGCGTACCCTAACCCTACCCGAACACTAACCGTAACCCTAACTCGTACCCTAACCCTACCCGTAGCCTAACCCTAACTCTAACCCTAACCCCTAAACCTAACCTTAACCCTAACCCTTACCCTAACCAGTACCCAAACGGTAAACCTAACCCGTACCTTTACACTAACCCAAACCCGTACTCTAACCCTAACCCTAACCCTAACCCGCACCCTAAACTTAACACTAACCCTAACCCAAACCATAAGCCTTAACCTTAACATAACCCTAACCCGTACCCTAACCCTAAACATAACAATTTCCCTAAACCTAACACTAACCCTAAACCGTACTCTAACCCTAACCCTAACCATAACCCTAACCGTACTCTAACCCTAACCCTAACCCTAACCCTAACCAAAACCTGTACCCTAACCCTAAACCTAACCCTTTCCCTAAACCTAACACGAACCCTACCCCGTACTCTAACCCTACCCTAAACCTAACCCTAACCCGTATACTAACCCTAACCCTAAGTCGTACCCTAACCCTAAACCTGACCCTAACCCTAACCCGTACCCTAAACCTAACCCATACCCTAAACCTAACCCTAACCCTAACCCGTACCCTAAACCTATCCCTAACCCTAACTCCTATCCTAACCCTAACTCTAACCCTGACCCTAAACCTAACCCCAACGCATACCCTAAACCTAACCCATACCCTAACCCTAACCCTAAACCTAACCCTAACCCTAACCCTAACCCATATCCTAAACCTATCCCTAACCCTATCTCATATCCTAACCCTAACTCTAACCCTGACTCTAAACCTAACCCCAACCCATACCCTAAACCTAAGCCATACCCTAACCCTAACCCTAAACCTAACCCTAACCCTAACCCGTACCCTAAACCTAAACCTAACCCTTGATCTAACCTGTACCCAACACTATCTCATACTGTAAACCTAACCCTAACCCGTAATCAAACCCTAACAGGAACCCTAACCCATACCCTAGCGCTAAACCTAACACTAACCCTAAGCCTAACCCGCACCCTATACCTAAACTTAACCTTAAACCTAACCATAACCCTTATCCGTACCCTAACCCTAACCCACACCCTAACACTAACCCTAACCTTAACCGTAACTCTAACCCGTACCCTAACCCTAAACCATAACCTAACCCTAACCCTAACCCTAAACTTAACACATACACTAACCCTATCCCGTACCCTAAACCTAAATCTAACCCATACCCTAACCCTAACCCTAACCCTGTCCGTACACTAAACCTAACTCTAAAACTAACTCTAACCCTAACCGGTACTCTAACCCTAACCCTAACCCTAAATCTAACGCTAACCCGTACTCTAACCCTAACCCGTACCCTAACAAAAACCCTTACCTTTCCCTAAACCTAACCCGTACCCTAACCCTAAACGTAACCCTCACCCGTACCCAAACCCTAACCCTAACACGTAGCCTAACCCTAATCCTAACCCTAACCCGCACACTAAACCTAACCCTAACCCTAGACCTAAAACGTACACTAACACTATCCCGTACCTTACACTTAACCCTAACCCGTACCGTAACCCTAACCCTAACCCTAAACGGTACACTAACCCTAACCTGAACCCTAACCCTAACCCTAACCCGTACCCTAACCCTACCCGTAGCATAACCCTAACCCTACCCGTAACCCCTAACCCTAAACCTAACCCTTACCCTAACCCGTACCCAAATGGTAAGCCTAACCATACCCTAAGAGTAACCCAAACCCGTACTCTAACCCTAAACCTAACCCGCACCCTAAACCTAACCCTAACCCATACCCTAACCCTAACCTGTAAACTAAACCGAACCCTAACCCTAAACTTAATCCGTACACTAACCCTATCCCGTACCCTGAACCTAACCCTAACCCGTACACTAACCCTAACCCTAAACCTAACCTAACACTAACCCTAAACCGTACTCTAACCCTAACCCTAACCCTAACAGTAACCCTAACCCTAACCATACTCAAACCCTAAACCTCACCCTAACCCTAACCCGTACTCTAATCCTAACCCGTACCATAACCCTAACCTTAACTTTATCCTAACCCTAACGCTAACTTGTACCCTAACCCTAACCCTAAGCCTGACCCTAACCCTAACCGTAACCCGTACCCGAAACCTAACCCTAACTCTTGAGCTAACCCTTACCAACCCTATCCTGTAACCTATCCCTAACCCTAACCCGTACCTAAACCCTAACAGTAACCCTAACACATAACCTAGCACTAACCCTAACCCTAACCCTAACCCTAATGCGCACCCTAAAACTAAACCTAACCCTAACCCTAACCATAACCCTTACCCGTACCCTAACCCTAACCCATACCCTAACCCTAACCATAACCTTAACCGTAACCCTGACCCATAGCCTAACCCTAAAACTAACCTGTACCCTAAGCCCAAACCTAACACTAACCCATACCATAACCCTATCCCTAACCCTAATCCTGACCCTAAACGTAACCTTAAACCAAATCCTAACCCTAACCCTAAACCTAACTCTAACCCGCAATGAAACCTACCCCTTACCCTTTCCCTAAACCTAACCCATCACGTAAACCTAACCCTAACCCTAAACTTAACCCGTCCACTAACCCTATCCCGTATCCTATACCTAACCCTAACCCGTACCCTAACCCTAACCTTACCCTATCCGTACACTAACCCTAACCCTAACCCTAACACTAACACTAACCCTAACCCGTACTCTAAACCTAACCCTAAACTTAAACCTAAACCTAACCCGTACTCTAACCCTAACCCATAATCTAACACTAACCCTAACCCTAACACTAACCGTAACCCGTACTCTAACCCTAAACCTAACCCTAACTCTAACCCTAACCCGTACTATAACGCTAACTCTAACGCTAACCCTAACCCTAAACATAACCCTAACCCGTACAGTAACCCTAACCGGTACCCTAACCCTAACCATAAACCTAACCCTGACCTAACCCTAACCCGTACCCTAACCCTAAACCGTACCCTAACCCTAACCCTAAACCTAACCCGTAACCAAACCCTAACCCTAACACGTACCCTAACCCTAACCCTAACCCGCACACTAAACCTAACCCTAACCCTAGACCTAACACGTACACTAAACCTATCCCATACTCCAACCTTAACCCTAACCCGTATCATAACGCTAACACTAACCCTAACCCTAAACTGTACACTAAACCTAACCCGAATCCTAACCCTAACACTAACCCGTACCCTAACCCTACCCGTAGACTAACCCTATCGATAACCCTAAACCCTAACCCTAAAACTAACCCTTCCCTAACCCGTACCCAAACGGTAAACCTAACCCGTAACCTAACACTAACCCAAACCCGTACTCTAACCCTAACCCTAACCCTAACCCTAACCCGAGCCCGCACCCTAAACTTAACTCTAACCCTAAGCCAAACCATAACCCTTAACCATAACTTAACCGTAACTCATAACCTAACCCTAACCTTAACCATAACCCTAATCCGTACCCTAAACCTAAAACTAACCCGTACCCTAACCCCAACCCTAACCCTAACCCGTACCCTAACACTAACCCTACCCCTGACCCTAAACCTAACCCAAACCTTACACTAACCCTAACACAAAGCCAACCCAACCCCAAACCTAACCCTAACCCGTATCTTAACCCTAACCTAACTCTAAGCCTAACCTGTACATTAACCCTAACCCAAACCCTAACACTAACCCTACCCAGTACTCTAACCTTAACCCTTACCCTAACCCTAACCCTAACCCATACCCTAAATCTAACCCTAACCCTGACACATAGCCTAACCCTAACCCTAAACCTGACCCTAACCCTAACCTTAACCAGTACTCTAAAGCTAACCCATAACCTAACCCTAACCCTAAACCTAACCCTAACCCCTACCAGTACCCTAAACCTAACCCTAACCCTTGACCTAAACCGTACCCAACCCTATCCCGTACCCTAACCCTAACCCTAACCCGTTCCCAAACCCTAACAGTAAACCTAACCCATACCCTAGGGCTAACCCTTACACTAAACCTAAAACTAAACCGTACCCTAACCCTAAACATAACCCTAACCCGTACCCAAACACTAACCCTAACACGTACGCTAACCCTAACCCTAACCCTAATCCTAACCCTAACCCATACCCTAACCCTAACCCTAACCCTAACCTTAACTGTAACCCTAACCCATCCCCTAACCCTAAAACTAACCCGTACCCTAACCCCCACCGAAGCTAACCCGTACCCAAACACTAACCCTAACCCTAACCCTGACCCTAAACCTAACCCTAACCCTTACACTAATCCTAACACTAACCCTAACCCACACCCTAATCCTAACCCTAACACGTACCCTAACCCTAACCCGTAACGTAAACCTAACCCTACCCTAAACTTAATCCGTACGATAAACCTATCCTGCACCCTAAACCTAACACTAACCCGTATCCTAACCCTAAACCTAACGCTAAGCCTAAACCGTACATTAACCCAAAACCTAACACTAACACTAACCCTACCCAGTACCCTAACCCTAACCCTAACCCAAACCCTATCCCGTACCCTATCACTAACCCTAACCCTAACCCTAACACTAAACCTACCCCGTACTCTAACCCTAACCCTAACCCTAACCCTAACCTTACCCTAACCCTAACACTAATGCTAACCCGTACTCTAACCCTAACCCTAACCCTAACCATACTCTAACCCTAACCCTAAGCCTCACCCTAACCCTATCCCGTACTGTAACCCTAACCCGTACCCTAACCCTAACCCTAACCCTAACTCGCACCCTAACCCTCACTCTAACCCTGACCATAACCCTAACCCTAACCCGTACCCTAAACCTAACCCAAACTTTAAGCCTAACCCTAAACCTAACCCTAACCCGTACCCTAAACCTAACCCTAACCCTTGACCTCAACCATACCCAACCCTATCCCGTAACCTAAACCTAACCCTAACCCGGACCCAAACCCTAACAGTAACCCTAAACCATACCCTAGTGCTAACCCTAACCCTAACACTAAGCCTAACCCCCACCCTAAATCTAAACCTAACCCTAACCCTAAACTTAACCCGTACGCTAACCCTATCCCGTACGCTGAACCTAACCCTAACCCGTATCCTAACCCTAAAACTACCCCTAAGCCTAACCCGTACATTAACCCTAACCCTAACACTAACACTAACCACTAACTCTACCCCATACTTTAACCCTAACCCTAAACCTAACCCTAAACCTAAACCTAACCCTAACCCGTACCCTATCCCTAACACGTAACCTAACCCTAATCCTAACCCTAACCCTAGCCTGCACACTAAACCAACACTAACCCTAGACCTAACACGTACACTAACCTTATCCCATAACGTAACCTTAACCCTAAACTGTACCGTAACCCTAACACTAACCCTAACCCAAACCCTAACCCTAACCCTAACCCGTACACTAACCCTAACCCGAACCCTAACCCTAACCCGAACCCGTACCCTAACCCTAACTCTAACACTAACCCTAAACCTAACACTAAACCTTAACCTAACCCGTACCCAAACGGTAAACCTAACCCGTACCCAAACACTAATCCAAACCCGTACTATAACCCTAACCCTAACCATAATCCGCACTCTAAACTTAACCCTAACCCTAACCCAAACCATAACCCTTAACCGTAACCTAACCCTAACCCATACCTTAACCCTAACCCTAACCTTCACCATAACCCTAACCCGTACCCTAACCCTAAAACTAATACGTACCGTAACCCCAACCCTAACCCTAACCCATACCCTAACACTAACACTAATCCTGACCCTGACCCTAAACCTAACCCTATCCCTACATTATCCTAACCCAAAACCTAACCCGCACCCTAAACCTAATTCTAACCTATACCCTCACCCTAACCTGTACCTTAAACCTAACCCTAACCCTAAACCCGTACGCTAAACCTATCCCGTACCCTAAACCAAACCTTAACCCGTATCCTAACCTTAAACCTAACCCTACGCCTGACCCGTACATTAAACATAACCCTAACCCCAAAACTAACCCTACACCGTACTCTAACCCTAATCCTAACCCTAACCCTACCGGTACCCTAACCCTAACCCTAACCCTAACCCTAACCGTACTCTTACACTAACCCTAACCATCACCCTAACCCTAACCCGTACTGTAACCCTAACCCGTACCATAACCCTAAACCTAAACCGTACCCTAACCCTAACCCTAATTCGTACCCTAACCCTAACCGTACTCTAACACTAACCCTAACCCTCACCCTAACCCTAACCCGTACTGTAACCCTAAACCGTACCATAACCCTAACCCTAAACCGTACCCTAACCCTAACCCTACCCTAACACTAACCCTACCAACTACTCTAACCCTAACCCTAACCCTAAACCGTACCCTAAACTTAAACCGTACCCGAACCCTAAACCTACCCTAACCAGTACCCTATACCTAAACCTAACCCGTACCCTAACCCTAAACCTAAACCTAACCCTGACCCTAACCCTAACCCTAACCCCTACCCTAAGGCTAAGCCATACCCTAACCCTAACCCTAAACGTAATCATAACCCTGACCCGTACCCTAACCCTAAAATTAACCTGTACCCTAACCCCAACCCTAACCCTAAACCGTACCCTAACCCTAACCCAAACCCCAACCCTAACCCACACCTAAACCAAACCCTAACACGTAACCTAAACCTAACCCTAAACTTAACCCGTACTCTAACCCTATCCCGTACCCTAAACCTAATCCTAACCCGTAACCTAACCCTAAACCTATTCCTAAGCCTAACCCGTACATTAAACCTAACCCTAACACTAACACTAAAACTACCCCGTACTCTAAACCTAACCCTAACTCTAACCCTCACCCGTACCCTAACCCTAACCCTAACACTAAACCTAACACTAACCCCACCCCGTACTCTAACCCTAACCCAAACCCAAACCCTAACCCATACCCTAACCCGTACCCTAACTCTAACCCTAACACTAACCATAACCCGTACTCTAACCCTAACTCTAACTCTAACCATAACCGTACTCTAACCCTAACACTAACCCTAACCCTAACCCTACCCGTACAGTAACCATAACCTGCACCCTAACCCTAACCCTAACCATAAACATAAGGCTAACCCTGACCAAAACCCGTACCCTAACCCTAAACCGTACACTAACCCTAACCCTAACCCTAAACCTAACTCGTACCCTAACCTAAACGTAACGCTAACCCATACCCAACCCCTAACCCTAACACATACCCTAACTCTAACCCTAAACCGCACACTAAACGTAACCCTAACCCTAGACCTAACACGTACACTAACCCTATCCCGTACCCGAACCTTAACCCTAACCCATACCGTAAGCCTAACACTAAACCTAACCCTAACCCTAACCCTATCTCTAACCCTAACGCGTACCCTAACCCTACCCGAACACTAACCGTAACCCTAACTCGTACCCTAACCCTACCCGTAGCCTAACCCTAACTCTAACCCTAACCCCTAAACCTAACCTTAACCCTAACCCTTACCCTAACCAGTACCCAAACGGTAAACCTAACCCGTACCTTTACACTAACCCAAACCCGTACTCTAACCCTAACCCTAACCCTAACCCGCACCCTAAACTTAACACTAACCCTAACCCAAACCATAAGCCTTAACCTTAACATAACCCTAACCCGTACCCTAACCCTAAACATAACAATTTCCCTAAACCTAACACTAACCCTAAACCGTACTCTAACCCTAACCCTAACCATAACCCTAACCGTACTCTAACCCTAACCCTAACCCTAACCCTAACCAAAACCTGTACCCTAACCCTAACCCTAACCCGTACCCAAAACCTAACAGTAACCCTAACCATACTGTAGCGCTAACCCTAACCCTAAACCTAACCCTAACCCGGACCCCAAACCTAACCCTAACCCTGACCCTAACACAAACCCTATCCCGTAAGCTAACCCTAAATCGTACCCTAACCCTAACCCTAAACCTAACCCATACGCGAACCCTAAACTTAATCCTAGCCCGTACCCAAACCCTAACCCTAACACGTATCCTAAACCTAACCCTAAGCCTAACCCACACACTGAACCTAACCCTAACCCTATACCTAACATGTACACTAACCCTATCCCGTACCCTAACTTTAACCCTAAACCGTACCATGACCCTAACACTAACCCTTACCCTAACACTATCCCTAACCCTTACCCGTACACTAACCCTAACCCGAACCTTAACCCTAACCCTAACCTGTACCCTAACCCTACCCGTAGCCTAATCCTAACTCTAAGCCAACCCTATACACTAAGCCTAAACCTAACCCGTACGAAAATGGTAAACCTAACCTGTACCCTAACACTAACCCAAACCCGTACTCTAACCCTAACCCTAACCCTAACCCACACCCTAATCTTAAATCTAACCCTAATCCAAACCATAACCCTTAACCGTAACTTAACCCTAACACTAATCATAACCCTAACCCTAACCCTAACCCGTTCCCTAACCCTACCCGTAGCCTAACCCTAACTCTAAACCTAACCCCTAACCCTAACCCTTACCCTAACCCATACCCATATGGTAAACCTAACCAGTACCCTAACACTAACCCAAACCCGTACTCTAACCCTAACTCTAACCCTAACCTGCACCTTAAACTTAACCCTTACCCCACCCAAACCATAACCCTTAACCGTAACCTAACCCTAACCCATACCCTAACCCTAACCCTAACCTTAACCATAACCCTAACCTGTACCCTAACCCTAAAACTAACCCGTACCCTAACCCCAACCCTAACCCTAATGCATCCTCTAACACTAAACCTAACCCTAACCCTGAGCCTAAACCTAACCCTAACCCTTACACTAATCCTAACCCTAACCCTAACCCGGACCCTAAACCTAACCCTAACCCGTACCCTAACCCTAACTCGTAACCTAAACCTAACCCTAACCCTAAAGTTAACCCGTATGCTAACCCTATCAAGTACCCTGAACCTAACCCTAAACCGTATCCTAATCCTAAATCTAACCCTAAGCCTAACCCGTACATTAACCCTAACCCTAACCCTAACACTAACCCTACAAGGTACTTTAACCCAAACCCTAACCCTAAACCTAAACCTAACCCTAACCCGTACCCTAACCCTAACCCGTAATCTAAACCTAACCCTAAACCTAAACTTAACCTGTACGCTAACCCTATCCCGTACCCTGAACCTAACCCTAACCCGTATCCTAACCCTAAACCTAAACCTAAGCCTAACCCTTACATTAACCCTAACCCTAATCCTAACACTAACCCTATCCCATACTTTAACCCTAACCCTAACCCTAACTCTAACCCTAAACCTAACCCTAACCCGTACCCTAAGACTAACCCTAACCCTAACCCTAACACTAACCCTACCCCGTACTCTAACCCTAACCCTAACCCTAACCCTAACCCTTACCCTAACCCTAACACTAACCCTAACCCGTACTCTAAACCTAACCCTAACCCTAACCGTACTCTAACCATAACCCTAACCCTCACCTTAACCCTAACCCATACTGTATCCCTAACCCGTACCATAACCCTAACCCTAACCCTAAACCTAACCCTAACCCTAACTCGTACCCTACCCTAAACCTTACCCTAACCCTAAACCTAACCCTAACCCTAACTCATACCCTAACCCTAACCCTAACCCTAACCCTAACCCTAACCCTAACCCTAACCCGTACCCTAAGCCTAACCCATACCCTAACCCTAACCCTAAACCTAACCCTAACCCTAACCCATACCCTAAACCTAAACCTAACCCTTGACCTAACCCGTACCCAAACCTATCCCGTACCCTAACCCGTACCCAAAACCTAACAGTAACCCTAACCCATACAGTAGCGCTAACCCTAACCCTAACCTAACCGTAACCTGGACCCCAAACCTAACCCTAACCCTGACCCTAACACTAACCCTATCCCATACCCTAACCCTAAACCGTACCCTAACCCTAACCCTAAACCTAACCCATACCCTAACCCTAAACTTAACCCTAGCCGGTACCCAAACCCTAACCCTAACACGTATCCTAACCCTAACCCTCACCCTAACCCTAACCCGCACACGGAACCTAACCCTAACCCTATACCTAACACGTACACTAACCCTATCCTGTACCCTAACCTCAACCCTAACCCGTACCATGACCCTAACACTAACCCTTACCCTAACCCTAACCCTAACCCTAACCCGTACACTAACCCTAACCCGAACCTTAACCCTAACCCTATCCCGTATCCTAACCCTACCCGTAGCCTAATCCTAACTCTAACCCGACCATTAACACTAAGCCTAAACCTAACCCGTACCTAAACGGTAAACCTAACCCATACCCTAACACTAACTCTAACCTGTACTCTAACCCTAACCCTAACCCGAGCCCGCACCCTAAACTTAACTCTAACCCTAAGCCAAACCATAACCCTTAACCATAACTTAACCGTAACTCATAACCTAACCCTAACCTTAACCATAACCCTAATCCGTACCCTAAACCTAAAACTAACCCGTACCCTAACCCCAACCCTAACCCTAACCCGTACCCTAACACTAACCCTACCCCTGACCCTAAACCTAACCCAAACCTTACACTAACCCTAACACAAAGCCAACCCAACCCCAAACCTAACCCTAACCCGTATCTTAACCCTAACCTAACTCTAAGCCTAACCTGTACATTAACCCTAACCCAAACCCTAACACTAACCCTACCCAGTACTCTAACCTTAACCCTTACCCTAACCCTAACCCTAACCCATACCCTAAATCTAACCCTAACCCTGACACATAGCCTAACCCTAACCCTAAACCTGACCCTAACCCTAACCTTAACCAGTACTCTAAAGCTAACCCATAACCTAACCCTAACCCTAAACCTAACCCTAACCCCTACCAGTACCCTAAACCTAACCCTAACCCTTGACCTAAACCGTACCCAACCCTATCCCGTACCCTAACCCTAACCCTAACCCGTTCCCAAACCCTAACAGTAAACCTAACCCATACCCTAGGGCTAACCCTTACACTAAACCTAAAACTAAACCGTACCCTAACCCTAAACATAACCCTAACCCGTACCCAAACACTAACCCTAACACGTACGCTAACCCTAACCCTAACCCTAATCCTAACCCTAACCCATACCCTAACCCTAACCCTAACCCTAACCTTAACTATAACCCTAACCCATCCCCTAACCCTAAAACTAACCCGTACCCTAACCCCCACCGAAGCTAACCCGTACCCAAACACTAACCCTAAGCCTAACCCTGACCCTAAACCTAACCCTAACCCTTACACTAATCCTAACACTAACCCTAACCCACACCCTAATCCTAACCCTAACACGTACCCTAACCCTAACCCGTAACGTAAACCTAACCCTACCCTAAACTTAATCCGTACGATAAACCTATCCTGCACCCTAAACCTAACACTAACCCGTATCCTAACCCTAAACCTAACGCTAAGCCTAAACCGTACATTAACCCAAAACCTAACACTAACACTAACCCTACCCAGTACCCTAACCCTAACCCTAACCCAAACCCTATCCCGTACCCTATCACTAACCCTAACCCTAACCCTAACACTAAACCTACCCCGTACTCTAACCCTAACCCTAACCCTAACCCTAACCTTACCCTAACCCTAACACTAATGCTAACCCGTACTCTAACCCTAACCCTAACCCTAACCATACTCTAACCCTAACCCTAAGCCTCACCCTAACCCTATCCCGTACTGTAACCCTAACCCGTACCCTAACCCTAACCCTAACCCTAACTCGCACCCTAACCCTCACTCTAACCCTGACCATAACCCTAACCCTAACCCGTACCCTAAACCTAACCCAAACTTTAAGCCTAACCCTAAACCTAACCCTAACCCGTACCCTAAACCTAACCCTAACCCTTGACCTCAACCATACCCAACCCTATCCCGTAACCTAAACCTAACCCTAACCCGGACCCAAACCCTAACAGTAACCCTAAACCATACCCTAGTGCTAACCCTAACCCTAACACTAAGCCTAACCCCCACCCTAAATCTAAACCTAACCCTAACCCTAAACTTAACCCGTACGCTAACCCTATCCCGTACGCTGAACCTAACCCTAACCCGTATCCTAACCCTAAAACTACCCCTAAGCCTAAACCGTACATTAACCCTAACCCTAACACTAACACTAACCACTAACTCTACCCCATACTTTAACCCTAACCCTAAACCTAACCCTAAACCTAAACCTAACCCTAACCCGTACCCTATCCCTAACACGTAACCTAACCCTAATCCTAACCCTAACCCTAGCCTGCACACTAAACCAACACTAACCCTAGACCTAACACGTACACTAACCTTATCCCATAACGTAACCTTAACCCTAAACTGTACCGTAACCCTAACACTAACCCTAACCCAAACCCTAACCCTAACCCTAACCCGTACACTAACCCTAACCCGAACCCTAACCCTAACCCGAACCCGTACCCTAACCCTAACTCTAACACTAACCCTAAACCTAACACTAAACCTTAACCTAACCCGTACCCAAACGGTAAACCTAACCCGTACCCAAACACTAATCCAAACCCGTACTATAACCCTAACCCTAACCATAATCCGCACTCTAAACTTAACCCTAACCCTAACCCAAACCATAACCCTTAACCGTAACCTAACCCTAACCCATACCTTAACCCTAACCCTAACCTTCACCATAACCCTAACCCGTACCCTAACCCTAAAACTAATACGTACCGTAACCCCAACCCTAACCCTAACCCATACCCTAACACTAACACTAATCCTGACCCTGACCCTAAACCTAACCCTATCCCTACATTATCCTAACCCAAAACCTAACCCGCACCCTAAACCTAATTCTAACCTATACCCTCACCCTAACCTGTACCTTAAACCTAACCCTAACCCTAAACCCGTACGCTAAACCTATCCCGTACCCTAAACCAAACCTTAACCCGTATCCTAACCTTAAACCTAACCCTACGCCTGACCCGTACATTAAACATAACCCTAACCCCAAAACTAACCCTACACCGTACTCTAACCCTAATCCTAACCCTAACCCTAACCCTACCGGTACCCTAACCCTAACCCTAACCCTAACCCTAACCGTACTCTTACACTAACCCTAACCATCACCCTAACCCTAACCCGTACTGTAACCCTAACCCGTACCATAACCCTAAACCTAAACCGTACCCTAACCCTAACCCTAATTCGTACCCTAACCCTAACCGTACTCTAACACTAACCCTAACCCTCACCCTAACCCTAACCCGTACTGTAACCCTAAACCGTACCATAACCCTAACCCTAAACCGTACCCTAACCCTAACCCTACCCTAACACTAACCCTACCAACTACTCTAACCCTAACCCTAACCCTAAACCGTACCCTAAACTTAAACCGTACCCGAACCCTAAACCTACCCTAACCAGTACCCTATACCTAAACCTAACCCGTACCCTAACCCTAAACCTAAACCTAACCCTGACCCTAACCCTAACCCTAACCCCTACCCTAAGGCTAAGCCATACCCTAACCCTAACCCTAAACGTAATCATAACCCTGACCCGTACCCTAACCCTAAAATTAACCTGTACCCTAACCCCAACCCTAACCCTAAACCGTACCCTAACCCTAACCCAAACCCCAACCCTAACCCACACCTAAACCAAACCCTAACACGTAACCTAAACCTAACCCTAAACTTAACCCGTACTCTAACCCTATCCCGTACCCTAAACCTAATCCTAACCCGTAACCTAACCCTAAACCTATTCCTAATCCTAACCCGTACATTAAACCTAACCCTAACACTAACACTAAAACTACCCCGTACTCTAAACCTAACCCTAACTCTAACCCTCACCCGTACCCTAACCCTAACCCTAACACTAAACCTAACACTAACCCCACCCCGTACTCTAACCCTAACCCAAACCCAAACCCTAACCCATACCCTAACCCGTACCCTAACTCTAACCCTAACACTAACCATAACCCGTACTCTAACCCTAACTCTAACTCTAACCATAACCGTACTCTAACCCTAACACTAACCCTAACCCTAACCCTACCCGTACAGTAACCATAACCTGCACCCTAACCCTAACCCTAACCATAAACATAAGGCTAACCCTGACCAAAACCCGTACCCTAACCCTAAACCGTACACTAACCCTAACCCTAACCCTAAACCTAACTCGTACCCTAACCTAAACGTAACACTAACCCATACCCAACCCCTAACCCTAACACATACCCTAACTCTAACCCTAAACCGCACACTAAACGTAACCCTAACCCTAGACCTAACACGTACACTAACCCTATCCCGTACCCGAACCTTAACCCTAACCCATACCGTAAGCCTAACACTAAACCTAACCCTAACCCTAACCCTATCTCTAACCCTAACGCGTACCCTAACCCTACCCGAACACTAACCGTAACCCTAACTCGTACCCTAACCCTACCCGTAGCCTAACCCTAACTCTAACCCTAACCCCTAAACCTAACCTTAACCCTAACCCTTACCCTAACCAGTACCCAAACGGTAAACCTAACCCGTACCTTTACACTAACCCAAACCCGTACTCTAACCCTAACCCTAACCCTAACCCGCACCCTAAACTTAACACTAACCCTAACCCAAACCATAAGCCTTAACCTTAACATAACCCTAACCCGTACCCTAACCCTAAACATAACAATTTCCCTAAACCTAACACTAACCCTAAACCGTACTCTAACCCTAACCCTAACCATAACCCTAACCGTACTCTAACCCTAACCCTAACCCTAACCCTAACCAAAACCTGTACCCTAACCCTAAACCTAACCCTTTCCCTAAACCTAACACGAACTCTACCCCGTACTCTAACCCTACCCTAAACCTAACCCTAACCCGTATACTAACCCTAACCCTAAGTCGTACCCTAACCCTAAACCTGACCCTAACCCTAACCCGTACCCTAAACCTAACCCATACCCTAAACCTAACCCTAACCCTAACCCGTACCCTAAACCTATCCCTAACCCTAACTCCTATCCTAACCCTAACTCTAACCCTGACCCTAAACCTAACCCCAACGCATACCCTAAACCTAACCCATACCCTAACCCTAACCCTAAACCTAACCCTAACCCTAACCCTAACCCATATCCTAAACCTATCCCTAACCCTATCTCATATCCTAACCCTAACTCTAACCCTGACTCTAAACCTAACCCCAACCCATACCCTAAACCTAAGCCATACCCTAACCCTAACCCTAAACCTAACCCTAACCCTAACCCGTACCCTAAACCTAAACCTAACCCTTGATCTAACCTGTACCCAACACTATCTCATACTGTAAACCTAACCCTAACCCGTAATCAAACCCTAACAGGAACCCTAACCCATACCCTAGCGCTAAACCTAACACTAACCCTAAGCCTAACCCGCACCCTATACCTAAACTTAACCTTAAACCTAACCATAACCCTTATCCGTACCCTAACCCTAACCCACACCCTAACACTAACCCTAACCTTAACCGTAACTCTAACCCGTACCCTAACCCTAAACCATAACCTAACCCTAACCCTAACCCTAAACTTAACACATACACTAACCCTATCCCGTACCCTAAACCTAAATCTAACCCATACCCTAACCCTAACCCTAACCCTGTCCGTACACTAAACCTAACTCTAAAACTAACTCTAACCCTAACCGGTACTCTAACCCTAACCCTAACCCTAAATCTAACGCTAACCCGTACTCTAACCCTAACCCGTACCCTAACAAAAACCCTTACCTTTCCCTAAACCTAACCCGTACCCTAACCCTAAACGTAACCCTCACCCGTACCCAAACCCTAACCCTAACACGTAGCCTAACCCTAATCCTAACCCTAACCCGCACACTAAACCTAACCCTAACCCTAGACCTAAAACGTACACTAACACTATCCCGTACCTTACACTTAACCCTAACCCGTACCGTAACCCTAACCCTAACCCTAAACGGTACACTAACCCTAACCTGAACCCTAACCCTAACCCTAACCCGTACCCTAACCCTACCCGTAGCATAACCCTAACCCTACCCGTAACCCCTAACCCTAAACCTAACCCTTACCCTAACCCGTACCCAAATGGTAAGCCTAACCATACCCTAAGAGTAACCCAAACCCGTACTCTAACCCTAAACCTAACCCGCACCCTAAACCTAACCCTAACCCATACCCTAACCCTAACCTGTAAACTAAACCGAACCCTAACCCTAAACTTAATCCGTACACTAACCCTATCCCGTACCCTGAACCTAACCCTAACCCGTACACTAACCCTAACCCTAAACCTAACCTAACACTAACCCTAAACCGTACTCTAACCCTAACCCTAACCCTAACAGTAACCCTAACCCTAACCATACTCAAACCCTAAACCTCACCCTAACCCTAACCCGTACTCTAATCCTAACCCGTACCATAACCCTAACCTTAACTTTATCCTAACCCTAACGCTAACTTGTACCCTAACCCTAACCCTAAGCCTGACCCTAACCCTAACCGTAACCCGTACCCGAAACCTAACCCTAACTCTTGAGCTAACCCTTACCAACCCTATCCTGTAACCTATCCCTAACCCTAACCCGTACCTAAACCCTAACAGTAACCCTAACACATAACCTAGCACTAACCCTAACCCTAACCCTAACCCTAATGCGCACCCTAAAACTAAACCTAACCCTAACCCTAACCATAACCCTTACCCGTACCCTAACCCTAACCCATACCCTAACCCTAACCATAACCTTAACCGTAACCCTGACCCATAGCCTAACCCTAAAACTAACCTGTACCCTAAGCCCAAACCTAACACTAACCCATACCATAACCCTATCCCTAACCCTAATCCTGACCCTAAACGTAACCTTAAACCAAATCCTAACCCTAACCCTAAACCTAACTCTAACCCGCAATGAAACCTACCCCTTACCCTTTCCCTAAACCTAACCCATCACGTAAACCTAACCCTAACCCTAAACTTAACCCGTCCACTAACCCTATCCCGTATCCTATACCTAACCCTAACCCGTACCCTAACCCTAACCTTACCCTATCCGTACACTAACCCTAACCCTAACCCTAACACTAACACTAACCCTAACCCGTACTCTAAACCTAACCCTAAACTTAAACCTAAACCTAACCCGTACTCTAACCCTAACCCATAATCTAACACTAACCCTAACCCTAACACTAACCGTAACCCGTACTCTAACCCTAAACCTAACCCTAACTCTAACCCTAACCCGTACTATAACGCTAACTCTAACGCTAACCCTAACCCTAAACATAACCCTAACCCGTACAGTAACCCTAACCGGTACCCTAACCCTAACCATAAACCTAACCCTGACCTAACCCTAACCCGTACCCTAACCCTAAACCGTACCCTAACCCTAACCCTAAACCTAACCCGTAACCAAACCCTAACCCTAACACGTACCCTAACCCTAACCCTAACCCGCACACTAAACCTAACCCTAACCCTAGACCTAACACGTACACTAAACCTATCCCATACTCCAACCTTAACCCTAACCCGTATCATAACGCTAACACTAACCCTAACCCTAAACTGTACACTAAACCTAACCCGAATCCTAACCCTAACACTAACCCGTACCCTAACCCTACCCGTAGACTAACCCTATCGATAACCCTAAACCCTAACCCTAAAACTAACCCTTCCCTAACCCGTACCCAAACGGTAAACCTAACCCGTAACCTAACACTAACCCAAACCCGTACTCTAACCCTAACCCTAACCCTAATCCTAACCCTAACCCGCACCCTAAACTTAAACCGAACCCTAACAGAAATCATAACCCTTAACCGTAACCTAACCCAAACCCATACCTTAACCCTAACCCTAACTTTAACCATAAACCTAACCTGTACCCTAACCCTAAAACTAACCCGTGCCCTAACCCAAACCTAACAGTAACACGTACCCTAACCCCAACCCTAACCCTAAACCGTACCCTAACTAACCCTAACCCTGACACTAAACCTAAACCTAACCCTTACACTAATCCTAACCCTAACCCTTACCCGCACCCTAAACCTAACCCTAACCCGTACCCTAACCCTAACCCATAAACTTAACCTAACCCTAACCCTAAACGTAATCAGTATGCTAACCCTATTCCGTACCCTGAACCTAACCCTAAACCGTATTCTAACCCTAAACCTAAAGCTAAGTCTAACCCAAAAATTAAGCCTAACCCTAACCCTAACACTAACCCTACACCGTACTCTAAACCTAACCCTAACACTAACCCTAACCCTAACACTAACCCTAAACCTAAACCTAACCTAACACTAACCCTAACCCATACTCTAACCCTAACCCTAACCATACTCTAACCCTAACCCTAACCCTCACCCTAACCCTAACCCGTACTGTAAACCTAACCCGTACCATAACACTAACCCTAACCCGTACCCTAACCCTAAACCTAACTTGTACCCTAACCCTAACCCTAACCCTGAGCTAACACTAACCGTAACCCGTACCCTAAACCTAACCCGTACTCTAACCCTAATCCTAACCCTAACCCATACCCTAAACCAAAACCTATCCCTAACTCGTACCCTAACCCTAACTCTAACCCTACCCTAACCTTAACCCTAACCCGTACCCTAAGCCTAACCCATACCCTAACACTAAATCTAATCCTAACCCTAACCCTAACCCGTACCTAAACCTATCCCTAGCCCTTGACCTAGCCCGTACCAAACCCTAACATTAACCCTAACCCATAACCTAGCACTAACCCTAACCCAAACCCTAACCCGAACCCTAAACCTAAACCTAACCCTAACCCTAACCCTAACCGTAACACTTACCCGTACTCTAACTGTAACCAATATCCTAACCCTAACCCTAACCTTAACCATAACCCTGACCCGTACCCTAACCCTAAAACTAACCTGTACCCTAAACCCAAACCTAACCCTAACCCATACCATTACACTATCCCTAACCCTGATCCTAAACCTTACCTTAACCCAAACCCTAAACCTAACCCTAACCCTAACCCGCACCTAAACCTAACCCTAACCCCTTCCCAAACCCTAACCCGTAACCTAAACCTAACCCTAACCCTAAACTTAACCCGTACGCTAATCCTATCCCGTATCCTAAACCTAACCCTAACCCATACTATAACGCTAACCCTAACCCTAACGATAACCATAACCCTAACCCGTACAGTAACCCTAAACCGTACCCTAACGCTAACGCTAACCTGACGTAACCCTAACCCTAACCCGTACCCTAACCCTAAACCGTACCCTAAACCTAACCCTAAACCTAACCCGTAACCTAACCCTAAACGTAATGCTAACCCGTACCCAAACCCTAACCCTAACACATACCCTAACCCTAATCCTAACCCGCACACTGAACCTAAACCTAACCCTAGACCTAACACGTACACTAACCTTATCCCATACCCCAAACTTAACCCTAACCCGTATCGTAACCCTAACACTAACCCTAACCCAAACCCTAAAACTAAACCGTACACTAACCCTAACACGATACCTAACCCTAACCCTAACCCATACCCTAACCCTACCCATAGCCTAATCCTAACTCTAACCCTAATCCCTAACCCTAACCCTAACCCTTACCCTAACCCGTACCCAAACGGTAAACCTAACCCGTACCCTAACACTAACCCAAATCCATGTTCTAAACCTAACCCTAAACCTAAATCTAACCGTAACCCGCACCCTAAACTTAACCCGAACCCTAAACCAAACCAAAACCCTTAACCGTAATCTAACACTAACCCAACCCTAACCCTAACCCTAACCTTAACCCTAACCCTAACCCGTACCCTAACCGTAAAACTAACCCATACCCTAACCCCAACGGTAACCCTAACCCGTACCCTAACACTAACCCTAACCCTGACCCTAAACCTAACCCTAACCCTTAAGCTAATCCTAACCCTAACGCTAACCTGCACCCTAAACCTAACCTTAACCCGTACCCTAACCCTAACCCGTAACCTAAACCTAACCCTAACCCTAAACATAACCCGTACGCTAACCCTATCCCGTACCCTAAACCTATCCCTAACCCGTATCCTAGCCCTAAACCTAACCCTAAGTGTAACCCGTACTTTAACCCTAACCCTAAACCTAACACTAAGCATACCCCGTACTCTAACCCTAACCCTAACCCGTACCCTAACCCGAACCCTAACACTAAACCGTACCCTAAACCTAAACCTAACCCTAACTCGTAACCTAAACTTAACCCTAACCCTGACGCTAACCCTAACCCTAAACCGTACGCTAAACCTAAACGTAACCCTTGACCTAACCCGTACCCAACCCTATCCTGTAACCTAACCCTAACCCTAACCCGTACCAAAACCGTAACCGTAATCCTAACCCATAGCCTAGCACTAACCCTAACCCTAACCCTAAACCGCACCCTATACATAAAACTAACCCTAACCCTAACCATAACCCTTAACCGTACCCTAACACTAACCCATACCCTAACCCTAACCCTAACCTTAACAGTAAACCTGACCCGTACCCCAACCTTAAAACTAACCCGTACCCTAACCCTAACCCTAACCCTAACCCATACCCTAAACCTAACCTGTAACCTAAACCTAACACTAAACCTAATCTTAACCCGTACGCTAACACTAGCCCGTACACTAAACGTAACCCTAACCCGTACCCTAACCCTAACCCTAACCCTAACTCTGCTCCGTACCCTAACCCTAAACCTAACCCTTTCCCTAACCCTAACATTAACCCTAACCCATATTCTAACCCTAACCCTATCCCTAACCCTAACCATACTCTAACCCTAACCCTAAACCACACCCTAAACCTAACCCATACTGTAACCCTAACCCGTAATATAAACCTACACCTAACCCGTACCCTAACCCTAACCATAAATCGTACCCTAAACCTAACCCTGACCCTAACACTAACACTAAACTGTACCCTAAATGTAACCCTAACCCTAACTCGTACACTAACCCTAACCATAACCCTGACCCTAACCCTAACCCTAACCCGTACCCTAAACCTAACCCAAACCCTAACCCTAACCCTAAACCTAACCCTAACCTTAACCGTAACCCTGACCCGTACCCTAACTCTAAACCTAACCTGTACCCTAACCCCAAACCTAACACTAACCCGTACCATAACCCTCTCCCTAACCCTAACCCTAACCCTAAACCTAACCCTAATCCAAACCCTAACACTAACCCTAACCCGCACCTAAACCTAACCCTAACCCGTTCCCTAACCCTAACCTGTAACCTAAAGCTAACTCTAACTCTAAACTTAACCCGTACGCTAATCCTATCCCGTATCCTAAACCTAACTCTAATCCGTACCCTAACCCTAAACCTAACCCTAACCCTATCCGTACACTAACCCTAACCCTACCACTAACACTAACCCTATCCCGTACTCTAACCCTAACCCTAACACTAAACCTAACCCTAACACTAACCCTAACCCATACTCTAACCCTAAACCTAACCCTAACTCTAACCCTAACCCGTACTATAACGCAAACCCTAACCATAACCATAACCCTTACCCGTACAGTAACCCTAAACATACCGTAACCCTAACCCTAACACTGACGCTAACCCTAACCATAAACCGTACCCTACACCTAACCGTAACCCATGACCTAACCCGTACCCAAGCCTATCCCGTAACCTAACCCTAACCCTAACCCGTACCAAAACCCTAACCATGACCCTAACCCATAGCCTAGCGCTAACCTAACCCTAACCCTAAACCACACCCTAAACCTAAACCTAACCCTAACACTAACCAAAACCCTTACCTGTACCCTGACACTAACCCATACCCTAACCATAACACTAACCTTAACTGTAACCCTGACACGCACCCTAACCCTAAAACTAACACGTACCCTAATCCTAATCCTAACCTAACCCTCACCTAAACCTAACCCTAACCTGTACCCTAACCCTAACCCGTAACCTAAACCTAACACTAAACCTAATTTTAACCCGTACGATAACACTAGCCCATACCCTAAACCTAACCCTAACCCGTACCCTAACCCTAACCCTAACCCTAACTCTAACCCGTACCCTAAACCTAACCCTTTCCCTAAAACTAACACTAACCCTAAACCGTACTCTAACCCTAACCCTAACCCTAAACCTAACCGTACTCTAACCCTAACCCTAACCATCAACCTAACCCTAACCCGTACTGTAACCCTAACCCGTAACATAACCCTTACCCTAACCCATACCCTAACCCTAACGCTAACCCTAACTCGTACCCTAACCATAACCCTGACCCTAACACAAACCATAAACCGTACCTTAATCGTAACGCTAACCCTAACTCGTTCCCTAACCCTAACTCTAACCCTTACCCTAACCTTAACATTAACCCTTACCCTAAACCTAACCCTACCCGTACCCTAACCCTAACACTAACTCTAACTCTATCCGTACACTAACCCTAACCCTAACGCTAACACTAACCCTAACCCGTACTCTAACCCTAAACCTAACCCTAAACCTAACCCTAACCCGTACTCTAACCCTAACCCGTACCCTAACACTACCCCGTACCCTAACCCTAAACCTAACCCGTACCCTAACCCTAAATGTAACCCTAACCCGTACCCAAACCCTAACCCTAAAATGTACCCTAACCCTAACCCTAACCCGCACACTAAACCTAACCCTAACCCTAGACCTAACACGTAAACTAAACCTATCCCGTACCGAAACCTTAACCCTAACCCGTTCCGTGACCCTAACACTAACCCTAACCCTAATCCGTACACTAACCCTAACCCAAACCCTAACCCAGCCCTAACCCGTAACCTAACCCTACCCATAGCCTAACCCTAACTCTAACCCAACCCCTAACCCTAAACCTAACCCTAACCCTTACCCTAACCCGTACCCAAATGGTAAACCTAACCCGTACTATAACACTAACCCAAACCCGTACTCTAACCCTAACCCTAACCCTAACCCGCACCTTAAACTTAACCCTAACCCTAATCCAAACCATAACCCTTAACCGTAACCTAACCCTAACCCATACGCTAACCCTAACCCTAACCTTAAACATAAACCTAACCTGTACCCTAACCCTAAATCTAACCCGTACCCTAACCCCAGCCCTAACCCTAACCCGTAGTCTAATACTAAACCTAACCCTAAACCTGACCCTAAACCTATCCCTAACCGTTACACTAACCCTAACCCTAAACCGGACCCTAAACCTAACCCAAACATGTACCCTAACCCTATCCCGTAACCTAAACCTAACCCTAAACCTAAAGTTAACCGTACGCTAACCCTATCCCGTACCCTGAACCTAACCCTGAACCGTATCCTAAACCTAAATCTAACTCTAAGCCTAACCCGTAAATTAACCCTAACCCTAACCCTAACCCTAACCTGTACCCTAAACCTAAACCATACCCTAACCCTAACCCTAAACCTAACGCTAACCCTAACCCGTACCCTAAACCTAACCCTATCCCTTGACCTAACACGTGCCCAACCCTATCCCGTGCCCTAACCCTAAACCTAACCCGTACCCTAAAGCTAAAAGTAACCCTAACCCATACCCTTGGGCTAACACAAACCCTAACTCTAAGCCTAACCCGCACCCTAAATCTAAACCTAACCCTAACCCTAACCATAACCCTAACCCGTACCCTAACCCTAACCCATACCCCAGCACTAACCCTAACCTTTACCGTAACCCTAACACGAAACCTAACCCTAAAACTAACCCGTAACCTAACCCTAACCCGTACCATAACCCTATCCCTAACCCTAACCCTGACCCTAAACATAACCATAACCCGTACCCTAACCCTAACCTGCACCTAAACCTAACCCGTACCCTAAACCTAACCCTAATCCGTAACCTAAACCTAACCCTAACCCTAAAATTAACACGTACAATAACCCTATCCCGTACCCTAAACCTAACCCTAACCCATACCCTAACCCTAACCCTAACTCTAACCCTATCCGTACATTAACCATAACCCTAAACATAACACAACCCTAACCAGTAATCTAACCCTAAACCTAACCCTAAACCTAACCCTAACCCGTACTCTAACGCTAACCCTAACCCTAACCATACTCTAACCCTAACCCTAAACCTAACCCATACCCTAAACCTAAACGTAACCCTAACCCATACCCAAACCCTAATGCCAACACGTACCCTAACCCTAAACCTAACCCTAACCCGCAAACTAAACGTAACCCTACCCCTAGACCTAACATGCAAACTAAACGTATCATATACCAAAACCTTAACCCTAACCCGTACCGTAAACCTAACACTAACCCTAACCCTAACCCATACACTAACCCTAACCCGAACCCTAACCCTAACCCTAACCCGTACCCTAACCCTACCTGTAGCCTAACCCTAACTCTAACCCTAACCCCTAACCCTAACCCTAACCCTAACCCTTACCCTAACCCGTACCCAAATGGTAAACCTAACCCGTACGCTAAGACGAACCCAAACCCGTACCCTAACCCTAACCCTAACCCTAACCCGCCCCTTAAAATTAACACTAACCCTAACCCAAACCATAACACGTAACCGTAACCTAACTCTAACCCATACCCTAAACCTAACCCTAACCTTACCCATAACCCTAACCTGTACCCTAACCCTAAAACTAACCCATACCCTAACCCCAACCCTAACCCTAACCCGTACTTTAACACTAACCCTAACCCTGACCCTAATCCTAACCCTAACCCTTACACTAACCCTAACCCTAACCCGGACCCTAAACCTAACCCTAACCCGTACCCTAACACTAACCCGTAACCTAAACCTAACCCTAAACCTAAAGTTAACCCGTATGCTAACCCTATCCCGTACCCTGAACCTAACCCTAAACCGTATCCTAATCCTAAATCTAACCCAAAGCCTAACCCATCCATTAACCCTAACCCTAACCCTAACACTTACCCTACACCGCACATTAACCCTAACCCTAACCCTAACCCTAAACCTAACCCTAACCCATAACCTAATCCTAACCCTAACCTTAAACTTAACCTGTACGCTAACCCTATCCCGTACCCTGAACCTAAACCTAACCCGTATCCTAACCCTAAACCTAACCCTAAGCCTAACCATACATTAACCCTAACCCTAACCCTAACACTAACCCTAACCCTAATCCTAACCCTAAACCGTACCCTATCCCTAAACCGTACCCTAACACTAACCCTAACCCTAACACTAACACTAACCCTACCCCGTACTCTAACCCTAACCCTAACCCTAACCCTTACCCTAACCCTAACACTAACCCTAAACTGTACTCTAACCCTAACCCTAACCCTAACCGTACTCTAACCCTAACCCTATCCCTCACCCTAACCCTAACCCATACTGTAACCCTAACCCGTACCCTAAACCTAACCCTAACGCGTACCCTAACCCTAACCCTACCTCGTACCCTAACCCTAACCCTAACCGGGACGATAACCATAACCCTAACCCGTACCCTAAACCAAACTCGTATTTTAACCCTAACCCTAACCCTAACCCGTAACCTAAACCTAACCCTAACCCTAAACTTAACCCGTAAGCTAACCCTATCCCGTACCCTGTACCTAACCCTAACCCGTATCCTAACCCTAAACCTAACCCTAAGCCTAACCATATATTAACCCTAACCCTAACCCTAACACTAACCCTAACCCTAATCCTAACCCTAAATCGTACCCTATCCCTAAACCGTACCCTAACACTAACCCTAACCCTAACACTAACACTAACCCTACCCCGTACTCTAACCCTAACCCTAACCCTAACCCTTACCCTAACCCTAACACTAACCCTAACCTGTACTCTAACCCTAACCCTAACCCTAACCGTACTCTAACCCTAACCCTATCCCTCACCCTAACCCTAACCCATACTGTAACCCTAACCCGTACCCTAAACCTAACCCTAACGCGTACCCTAACCCTAACCCTACCTCGTACCCTAACCCTAACCCTAACCGGGACGATAACCATAACCCTAACCCGTACCCTAAACCAAACTCGTATTTTAACCCTAACCCTAACCCTAACCCGTAACCTAAACCTAACCCTAACCCTAAACTTAACCCGTAAGCTAACCCTATCCCGTACCCTGTACCTAACCCTAACCCGTATCCTAACCCTAAACCTAACCCTAAGCCTAACTCGTACATTAACCCTAACTCTAACCCTAACACTAACCTTACCATGTACTTTAACCCTAACCCTAACCCTAACCCTAAACCTAAACCTAACCCTAACCCGCAACCTATCCCTAACACGTACCCTAACCCTAACCCTAACCCTAACCCTAACCCACACACTAAACCTAACACTAACCCTAGACCTAACACGTACACTAACCCTATCCCGTACCGTAACCTTAACCCTAACCCGTACCGTAACCGTATCACTAACCCTAACCCCAACCCTAACCCTAAACCTAACCCTAACCCGTACACTAACCCTAAACCGTACCCTCATCCTAACCTTAACCCTAACCCTATCCGTACACTAACCCTAACCCTAACACTAAACCTAACCCGTACTCTAACCTTAACCCGTACCCTAACAGTAACCCTTACACTAACCCTAAAGCTAACCCGTACCCTAACCCAAACCCGTAACCTAAACCTAACCCTAACCCTAAACTTAACCCATATGCTAACCCTATACAGTACCCTACACCTAACCCTAACCCGTATCCTAAACCTAACCCTATCCCCTAACCCTATCCATACACTAACGCTAAACCTAACCTTAAACCTAACACTAACCCTAAACCGTACTCTAACCCTAACCCTAACCCTAAACCTAACCCTAACCCGAACTCTAACCCTAACCCGTACCCTAACACTAACCTTAACCCTAACACTAACCCTATCCCGTTCTCTAACCCTAAAAATAACCCTAACTCTAACCCTGACCCGTACTATAAGCCTAACCCTAACCCTAACCCTAACCCGTACTCTAACCCTATCCCATACCCTGACTCTGACTCTAACCCTAACCCCTAACCCTAACCCTAATACTAACCCTTAACCTAACCCGTACCCATTTGTAAACCTAACCCGTACCCTAACACTAACCCAAACCCGTACTCTAAACCTAACCCTAACCCTAAACCTAACCCTAAACCACACCCTAAACTTAACCCTAACCCTAACCATAACCCTTAACCATACCCCAACCCTAAACCACACCCTAAACCTATCCCTAACTTAAACCGTAACCCTAAACCGTACACTAACCCTAAACTAACCCGTACCCTAACACCAACCCTAACCCTAACCCATACCCTAACACTAACCCATATGCTAACCCTGACCCTAAACCTAACCCTAATCCTAACCCGTACACTAATCCTAACCCTAACCCTAACCAGCACCCTAAACCTAACTCTATCCCGTACTCTAACCCTACATGTAAACTAAACCTAACTCTAACCCTAAACTTAACCCGTATGCTAACCCTATCCCGTACACTAAACCTAACCCTTACCCGTAACCTAACCCGTAACCTAACCCTAAGCCTAACTCGTACATTAACCCTAGCCTAACCCTAACACTAACACTAAACCGTACCCTAAACCTAACCCGTAACCTAACCCTAAACGTAACCCTAACCCGTACCCTAAACCTAACCCTAACCCGTACCCTAACCCTAACCCTAATCGTAACAATGACCCTAACACTAACCCGAAACCGTACCCTAAACCTAACCCTTGACCTAACCCGTACCCAAACCTACCACGTACCCTAACTCTAACACTAATCCATACCCAAACCCTAACAATAACCCTAACCCATACCCTAGCGCTAACCCTAACCCTAACCCTAACCCTAACCCTAACCCGGACTCCATACCCAAACCCTAACAATAACCCTAACCGATACCCTAGCGCTAACCCTAACCCTAACCCTAACCCGGACCCCAAACTTAACCCTAACCCTGACCCTAACACTAACCTTATCCCGTATCCTAACCCTAAACCGTACCCTAACCCTAACCCTAAACTAACCCACACCCTAACCCTAAACTTAACCATAGCCCGTACCCAAAACCTAACCCTAACACATATCCTAACCGTAACCCTAACCCTAACACTAACCTGCACACTGAACCTAACCCTAACCCTAGACCTAACACGTACACTAACCCTATCCCGTACCCCGTACCGTGACACTAACACTAACCCTAACCCTAACACTAACCCTAACCCGAACCTTAACCTAACCCTAACCCGTACCCCCACACCCGTAGCCTAATCCTAACTCTAACCCTATCCCCTACCCTAAGCAGAACCCTAACCCTTACGGTAACCCGTACCCAAATGGTAAACCTAACCCGTACCCTAACACTATCCCAAACCAGGACTCTAACCCTAAACTTAACCCTAACCCGCTCCCTAAACTTAACTCTAACCCTAACCCAAACCATAACCCTTAAACGTAACCTAACCCTAACCCGTAACCTAACCCTAACCCTAAACTTAAACATAACCCTAATCTGTACCCTAAACCTAAAACAAACCCGTACTCTAACACCAACCCTAACCCCAATCCGTACCCTAACACTAACCCTAACCCTAACCCTGACCCTAAACCTAACCCTAAACCTTACACTAACCCTAACCCTAACCCAACCCGCACCCTAAACCTAACCCTAACCCATACCCTAAAACTAACTCGTAACCTAAAACCGAACCAAACTCTAAACTTAACCCATTCGCTAACCTATCCCGTACCCTAAACCTAACCCTAACCAGTATCCTAACCCTAACCTAACCCTAAGCCTAACCTGTACATTAACCCTAACCTTAACCCTAACACTAACCCTACCCCGTACTCTAACCCTAACCCTAACCCTAACCCGTACCCTAAACCTAAACCTAACCCTAACTCGTACCCTAACCCTAACCCTAAACCTGACCCTAACCCTAACTTTACCCGTACCCTAAACCTAACCCATACCCTAACCCTAACCCTAAACCTAACCCTAACCCTAACCCGTACCCTAAACCTAACCCTAACCCTTGACCTAACCCATACCCACCCCTATCCCTTACCCCAACCCTAACCCTAACCCGTACCATAACCCTATCCCTAACCCTAACCCTGACCCTAAACCTAACCCTAACCCGTACCCTAAACCTAACGCGCACCTAAACCTAACCCTAACCTGTACCCTAACCCTAACCCGTAACCTAAACTTAACCCTAACCCTAAACTTAACCCGTACACTAACCCTATCCCGTACCCTAAACCTAACCCTAACATGTACCCTTACCCTACCCCTAACCCTAACCCTATCCGTACACTAAACCTAACCCTAAACCTAACACTTCCCTAACCCGTACTCTAACCCTAACCCTAACCATAAATCTAACCCTAACCCATAATCTAACCCTATCCCGTACCCTAACACTAACCCTTACCCTAACCCTAACCCTAAACCTAACCCTAACCCGTAATCTAAAACTATCAAGTACCTTAACACTAACCCTTACCCTAAACCTAAACCTAACCCGTACCCTAACCCTAAACGTAACCCTAATCCGTACCCAAACCCTAACCCTAACAAGTACCCTAACCCTAACCCTCACCCTAACCCTAACCCGTACTGTAACCCTAACCCATACAATAACCCTAACTCTAAACCGTACCCTAAACCTAACCCTAATTCGAACCCTAACCCTAACCCTAACCCTGACCGTAACCCTAACCCTAAACCGTACCCTAAACCTAAATCTAAACCGTACACTAACCCTAACCCTAACCCTAACCCTAACCCTAAACCAGACCCTACCCCGTATGCTTACCCCAACCCTAACCCGTACCCGTACCCGTACCCTAACCCTAAACCTAACCCTAACACAAACCCTAAGCCTAACCCTACCCCTAACCCTAACCCTTAACCTAACCCGTACCCAAACGGTAAACATAACCCGTACCCTAACACTAAAAGAAACCCGTACTCTAACCCTAATCCTAACCCTAAACCGCACCCAAAATTTAACCCTAACCCTAACCCAAACCATAACCCTTAACCGTAACCTAACCCTATCCCTTACCTTAAACCTAACCCTAACCTTAACCGTAACCCTAACCCGTACCCTTACACTAAAAATATCCCGTACCCTAACCCCAAACCTAACCCTAACCCGTAACCTAACACTAACCCTAACCCTAAACCTGACCCTAAACCTAACCCTAACCCTTACACTAACACTAACCCGTACATTAACCCTAAGCCTAACCCTAACCCGTACCCTAACACTAACCCTAACCCTAACCCTAACCCTAACCCGTACCCAAATCCTAAACCTAACACGTACCTTAACCCTAACCCTAACCCGCACCTACACCTAACCCTAACCCTAGACCTAACACATACACTAACCCTATCCCGTAACCCAAACTTAACACTAACATGTACCGTAAACATAACACTAACCCTAACCCTAAACCTAACCCGTACAATAACCCTATCCCGAACCCTAACCCGTACCCTAACCCGTACCCTAACGCTACCCGTAGCCTAACCATAACTCTAACCCTAACCCCTAACCCTAACCGTAACCCTTACCCTAACCCATACCCAAACGGTAAACCTAAACCATACCCTAACACTAACCTAAACCCGTACCCTACACCTAACCCTAACCCTGACCCTAAACCTAACCCGCACCCTAAACTTAACCATAACCCTAACCCAAACCATAACCCTTAACCGTAATCTAACCCTAACCGATATCCTAACCTAACCCTAACCCTAACCCTAAGCCTAACCCACACCCTAAACCTAAACCTAACCCTAACCCTAACCATAACCCTAACCCCTACTCTAACCCTAACCCTAACCCTAACCCTATCCGTACTCTAACACTAAACCTAACCCTCACCCAAACACTAACCCTACCCTGACCCTAACCCTAAGCCTAAACCGTACCCTAAAACTAACCCATACACTAACGCTAACCCTAGCCCGTACACTAAACTTAACCCTAACCCTAACTCGTACCCTAACCCTAAGCCTAACCCTGACAATAACCCTAACTCTAACCCATACACTAAGCCTAACCCATACCCTAACCCTAACCCTAAACCTAACCCTAACCCTAACCCGCTCTCTAAACCTAAACCTAACCCTAAACCTAACCATACCCCTTAACCGTACCCTAACCCTAACCCATAACCTAACCATAACTCTAAACTTACCCGTAACCCGGACCCATACCCTAAACCTAAAACTAACCTGTACCCTAACCCCAACCCTAACCCTAATCCGTAACATAACCCTATGCCTAAACCTTACCCTGACCGTAAACCTAACCCTAAACCGAACCCTAACCCTAAACCTAACCCTAACCCTAACCCGGACCTAAACCTAACCCTAACTTGTACCCTAACCCTAATTCGTAACCTAAACCTAACCCTAACCCTAAATTTAACCCATACGCTAACATTTCCCATACCCTAAAACTAACCCTAACCCATACCCTAACCTAACCCTAACCCTAACCCTATCCGTACACTAACCCTAACTCTAACCCTAACACTAACACTAACCCTAACCCGTAATCTAACCCTAACCCTAAACCTAAACCTAACCCTAACCCGTACTCTAACCCTAACCCGTACCCTAACACTAACCCTAACCCTAACCCTAACCCTAACTCTAACCCTAACCCGTACCCTAACCCTACCCGAAACCTAACCATAACCCTAACCCGTACCCTAACCATACCCGTAGCCTAACCCTAACTCTAACCCTAACCTCTAACCCTTACCTTAACCCTAACCCTTACCCTAAACCGTACCCAAACGGTAAACCTAACCCGTACTCTAACACTAACCCAAACCTGTACTCTAACCCTAAACCTAAACCTAACCCTAACCCTAACCCGCACCCTAAAATTAACCCTAACCTTAACCAAACCATAAGCCTTAACCGTAACATAACCCTAAACCGTACTCTAACCCTAACCCTAACCCTAACCCTAACCGTACTCTAACCGTAACACTAACCCTAAACCTAACCCTAACCCGTAAACTAACCCTAAACCTAACCCTTTCCCTAAAGCTAACACTAACCCTAACCTGTACTCTAACCCTAACCCTAAACCTAAACCTAACCCGTACCCTAACTAACCCTAACTCGTACCCTAACCCTAAACCTGACCGTAACCCTAATCTGTACCCTAAGCCTAACCCGTACCCTAAACCTAACCCTAACCCTAAGCCGTACTCTAAACCTAACCCTAACCCTATCTCATATCCTAACAGGAACCCTAACCCTGACCCTAACCTAACCCTAACCCGTACCCTAAACCTAACCCATACCCTAACCCTAACCCTAAACCATACCCTAACCCTAACCCGTACCCTAAACCTAAACCTAAGCCTTGACTTAACCCGTAACCAACCCTATCTCGTACCCTAAACCTAACCCTAACCCGTACCCAAACCCTAACAGTAACCCTAAACCATACACTAGCGCTAAACCTAATCCTAACCCTAAGACTAACCCGCACCCTAAACCTAAACGTAACCCTAACTCTAACCATAACCCTTACCCGTACCCTAACCCTAACCCATACCCTAAAACAAACCCTAACCTTAACCGTAACCCTAACCCGTACCCTAACCATAAACCGTAACCTAAACCGAACCCTAACCCTAAACTTAACCTGTAAAATAACCCTATCCCGTACCCTATACCTAAATCTAACCCGTACCCTAACCCTAACCCTAACCCTAACCCTATCCTTACACTAACCCTAACCCTAACACTAACCCTAACCCGTACTCGAACCCTAAACTTAACCCTAAACCTAACTCTAACCCGTACTCTAACCCTAACCCGTACCCTAACAAAAAGACTTATATTAACCCTAAACCAAACCCGTACCCTAAACCTAAACGTAACCCTCACCCGTACCCAAACCCTAACCCTAACACGTACCCTAACACTAATCCTAACCCTAACCCAAACACTAAACCTAACCCTAACCCTAAACCTAACACGTACACTAAGCCTATCCCTAAACCTAACCCTAACCCTAACCCTAACCCTAACCCTAACCCTAATCCTAACCCTAACCCAAACACTAAACCTAACCCTAACCCTAGACCTAACACGTACATTAACCCTATCCCTAACCCTAACCCTAACCCTAACCCTAACCCTAACCGTACACTTAACCCTTACCCGTACCGTAACCCTAACCCTAACCCTAAACCTAACCCTAACCCTAACCCTAACCCGTACAGTAACCCTATCCCGAACCCTAACCCTAACACTAACCCATACCCTAACCCTAACCGTACCTAACCCTAACCCTAACCCCACCCTAACCCCTAACCCTAAACCTAACCCTTACCCTAACCCGTACCAAAATGGTAAACCTAACCGATACCCTAACATTAACCCAAACCGGTACTCTAACATTAGCCCTAACCCTAACCTGAACCCTAAACTTAACCCTAACCCTAACCCAAACCATAACCCTTAACCGTAACCTAACCCTAATCCAAACCCTAACCCTAAACCTAACCTTAACCATAACCCTAACCCGTACCCTAACCCTAAAACTAACCCGTACCCTAACCCCAACCCTAACCCTAAACCATACCCTAACACTACCCCTAACCCTAACCCTGACCCTAAACCTAACCCTTACCCTTACACTAACCCTAAACCTAACCCTAACCCGCACCCTAAACCTAACCCTAACCCGTTCCCTAACCCTAACTCGTAACCTAAACCTAACCCTAACACTAAACTTAACCCGTACGCTAACCCTATCCCGTACCCTAAACCTAACACTAACCCTTATACTAACCCTAAACCTAAACCTAAGCCTAACCCATACATTAACCCTAACCAGACCTAACACTAAACCTACCCCGTTCTCTAAACCTAACCCTAACCCTAACCCTAACCCCAACCCTAACCCTAACCCTAAACCTAACCCTAACACTAACCCTAACCCGTACTATAACCCTAACCCTAACCCTAACCGTAATCTAACCGTAACCCTAACCCTCACCCTAACACTAACCCGTACTGTAATCCTAAAATGTAACATAACCCTAACCCTAACCCGTACCCTAACCCTAACCCTAACTCGTACCCTAAACCTAACCCTAACCCTAAACTTATCCCGTACACTAACCCTATTCCATACCCTAAACTTAAACTAACCCGTACCCTAACTCTAACCCTAACCCTATCCGCACAATAACACTAACGCTAAACCTAACACTAACCCTAACCCGTACTCTAACCCTAACCCTAACCCTAAACCTAACCCTAACCTGTTCTGTAACTCTAACCCGTACCCTAACACTAAACCTTACCCTAAGCCTAAACCTAACCCGTAACCTAACCCTAAACGTAACCCTTACCCGTACCCAAATCCTAACCCTAACACGTACCCTCACCCTAACCCTAACCATAACCCTAAACCGCACACTAAACCTAACCCTAACCCTATCCCTAACCCGTACACTAACCCTAACCTGAATCCTAACCCGCACACTAACCCATACCCTAACCCTACCAATAGCCTAACCCTAACTCTAAACCTAACCCCTAACCCTAACACTAACCCTAAACCTTACACTAACCCGTACCCAAAAGGTAAACCTAACCCGTACCCTAACAGTAACCCAAACCCGTACTCTAACCCTAACCCTAACCTGCACCCTAATCTTAACCTGAACCCTAACCAAAATCATAACCCTTAACCGTAACTTAACCCTAAACCATACCCTAACCCTAACCCTAACCTTAAACATACCCTAACCTGTACCCTAACCCTAAAACTAACCCGTACCCTAACGCCAACCCTAACACTAACGAGTACCCTAACACTAACCCTAACCCGAACCCTGACCCTAACCCTAACCCTAACTCGTACCCTAACCCTAACCCTAACCCGGATCATAACCCTAACCCTAAACCGTACCCTAAACCTAACCCGTATTTTAACCCTAACCCTAACCCTAACCCGTACCCTAAACCTAATCCTAACCCTAACTCATACCTTAACCCTAATCCTAACCCTGACCCTAACCCTAAACTTAACCCGTACCCTAAGCCTAACCCATACCCTAATCCTACCCCTAAACCTAACCCTAACCCTAACCCATACCCTAAACCTAAACCTAACCCTTGACCTAACCCGTACCCAAAACTATCCCGTACCCTAACCCTTACCCTAACCGTAACCCGTACGCAAATCCTAACAGTAACCCTAACCCATACCGCAGCGCTAACCCTAACCCTAAACCTAATCCTAACCCGGACCCCAAACCTAACCATAACCTGACCCTAACACTAACCCTATCCCGTACCCTAACCCTAAACCGTACCCTACCCCTAACCCTAAACCTAAACCATATCCTAACCCTAACCTTAACCTTAGCTCGTACCCAATACCTAACCCTTACATGTATCCTAACCCTAACCCTAACTCTAACCCTAAACCGCACACTGAACCTAACCCTAACCCTATACCTAACACGTACACTAACCCTATCCCGTACCCTAACCTTAACCCTAATCCGTACCGTGACCCTAACACTAAACCTTACCCTAACCCTAACCCTAACCCTAACCCGTAAACTAACCCTAACCCGAACCTTAACCCTAACCCGTACCCTAACCCTACCCGTAGCCTAATCCTAACTCTAACCCGACCCCTAACACTAAGCCTAACCCTAACCCATACCCAAACGGTAAACCTAACCCGTACCCTAACACTAACCCAAACCCGTACACTAACCCTAACCCTAACCTTAACCCACACCCTAAACTTAACTCTAACCCTAACCCAAACCATAACCCTTAACCGTAACTTAACCCTAACTCATAACCTAACCCTAATTCTAACCTTAACCATAACCCTAAACCAAACAGTAAACCTAAAACTAACCCGTACCGTAACCCAAACCCTAACCCTAACCCTAACCCGTACCCTACACTAACCCTAACCCTAACCCTGACCCTAAACCTAACCATAAACCAAACCCTAACCCTAACCCTAACCCTAACTCTAACCCGCACCTAAACCTAACCCTAAACCATTCCCTAACCCTATCCCGTATCCTAAACCTAACTTTAACCCGTACCCTAACCCTAACCCTAACCCTATCCGTACACTAACCCTAACCCTAACCCTAACACTAAGGGTAACCCGTATTCTAACCCTAAACCTAACCCTAACTCTAACCCTAACCCGTACTATAAACCTAACCCTAACCCTAACCCTAACCCTAACCATAACCTTAACCCGTACAGTAACCCTAACCGGTACCCTAACCCTAACCCTAAACCTAACCTTGACCTAACCCTAACCCGTATCCTAACCCTAAACCGTACCCTAACCCTAACCCTAAACCTAACGCGTACCCTAACCCTAAACGTAACGCTAACCCGTAACCAACCCCTAACCCTAACACGTGCCCTAACCCTAACCCTAACCCGTACACTAAACCTAACCCTAACCCTAGACCTAACACATGCACTAACCCTATCCCATACCCAAACCTTAACCCTAACCCGTATCGTAACCCTAACACTAATCATAACCCTAAACCTAACCCTAAACCTAACCTGTACCTTAACCCTACCCGTAGCTTAACCCTAACTCTAACCCTTACCCCTAACCCTAACCCTAACCCTTACCCTAACCCATACCCAAATGGTAAACCTAACCCGTCCCTAACACTAACCCAAACCCGTACTCTAACCCTAACCCGAACCCTAACCCGCACCTTAAACTTAACCCTAACCCTAACCCAAAACATAACCCTTAACCGTAACCTAACCCTAACCCATACCCTAACCCTAACCCTAACCTTAACCATAACCCTAACCTGTACCCTAACCCTAAAACTAACCCGTACCCTAACCCCAACCCTAACCCTAACCCGTACTCTAACACTAACCATAACCCTAAACCTGATCCTAAACCTAACCCTAACCCTTACACTTACCCTAACCCTAACCCTAACCCGGACCCTAAACCTAACCCTAACCCATACCCTAACCCTAACCCATAACCTAAACCTAACTCTAACCCTAAAGTTAACCCGTATGCTAACCCTATTCCGTACCCTGAACCTAACCCTAAACGGTATCCTAATCCTAAATCTAACCCTAAGCCTACCCTGTACATTAACCCTAACCCTAACCCTAACACTAACCCTACCCCGTACTTTAAACCTAACAATAACCCTAACCCTAAACCTAACCCTAAACAGTACCCTAACCCTAACCCGTAACCTAAACCTAACCCTAACCCTAAACCTAACTTGTATGCTAATCCTATCCTGTAACCTGAACCTAACCCTAAACCGTATCCTAACCCTAAACCTAACCCTAAGCCTAACCCTTACATTAACCCTAACCCTAACACTAAACCTACCCTGTACTTTAAACCTAACCCTAACCCTAACCCTAACCCTAAACCTAACCCGTATTTTAAACTTAACCCTAACCCTAACCCATACCCTAAACCTAACCCTAACCCTAACTCGTACCCTAACCCTAACCCTAACCCTGACCCTAACCCGTAAACTAACCTGTACCCTAAGCCTAACCCATACCCTAATCCTAACCCTAAACCTAACCCTAACACTAACCCATACCCTAAACCTAAACCTAACCCTTGATCTAACCTGTACCCAAACCTATCCCGTACCAAAACCCTAACCCTAACATTAACCCATACCCTAGCGCTAAACCTAACCCTAACCCTAACCCTAACCCGGACCCCTAACCTAACCCTAACCCTGACCCTAACACTAACCCTATCCCGTACCCTAACCCTACACCGTATCCTAACCCTAAACCTAAAACTAACCCATACCCTAACCCTAAACTTAACCCTAGCCCGTACCCAAACCCTAACCCTAACACGTATCCTAACCCTAACCCTAACCCGCACACTGAACCTAACCCTAACCCTGTACCTAACACGTACACTAACCCTGTCCCATAACCTAACCTTAACCCTAACCCGTACCATGACCCTAACACTAACCCTAACCCTAACCCTAACCCGTACACCAACCATAACCCGAAGCTTAACCCTAACCCTAACCCGTACCCTAACCCTACCCGTAGCCTAATCCTACCTCTAACCCGACCCCTAACACTAAGCCTAACCCTAACCCGTACCCAAACGGTATACCTAACCCGTACCCTAACACTAACCCAAACCCGTACTCTAAACCTAACCCTAACCCTAACCCGCACCCTAAACTTAACTCTAAACCTAACCCAAACTATAACCCTTAACCGTAACTTAACCCTAACTCATAACCTAACCCTAAAGATAACCTTAACCCTAACCCTAACCCTGACCCTAAACCTAACCCTAACCCTAACCCTTACACTAATCCTAACCCTAACCCTAACCCGCACCCTAAACCTAACCCTAACCCGTACCCTAACCGTAACCTGTAATGTAAACCTAAACCTAACCCTAAACTTTTTTTTTCTAACCCTAAACTTAACCCGTACGATAAACCTATCCCATACCCTAAACCTAACACTAACCCGTGGCCTAACCATAAACCTAACCCTAAGCCTAAACCGTACATTAACCCAAACCCTAACCCTAACACTAACACTACACCGTACCCTAACCCTAACCCTAACACTAACCCTAACCCGTACGCTAACATTAACGTAACCCTAACTCTAACACTAACCCTACCCCGTACTCTAACCCTAACCCTAACCCTAACCCTAACCTTACCCTAACCCTAACAATAATCCTAACCCGTACTCTAACCCTAACCCTAACGCTAACCGTACTCTAACCCTAACCCTAAGCCTCACCCTAACCCTAACCCGTACAGTAACCCTAACATGTACCGTAACCCTAACCCTAACCCGTACCCTAACCCTAACCCTAACTCGTACCCTAACCCGAACCCTAACCCGGACCATAACCCTAACCCGTACCCTAAAACAACCCGTATTTTAACCCTAAACCTAACCCTAACCCTAACCCCTACCCTAAACTGAAACCTAAACCTAACTCGTACCCTAACCCTAACCCTAACCCTGACCCAACCCTAACCTTAAACCGTACCCTAAGCCTAACCCATACCCTAACATTAAACCTAAACCTAACCCTAACCCTAACCCATAACCTAAACCTAAACCGAACCCTTGACCTAACCCGTACCTAAACCTATCCCGTACCCTAAACCTAGCCCTAACACGTACCCAAAACGTAACAGTAACCCTAACCCATACCCTAGCGCTAACCCTAACCCTAACCCTAACTCGGACCCCAAAACTAACCCTAACCCTGACCCTAACACTAACCCTTTCCCATACCCTAACCCTAAACCGTACCCTAACCCTAACCCAAAACCTAACCCATACCCTAACCCTAAACTTAAACCTAGCCCGTACCCAAAACCTAACCCTAACACGTACCCTAACCCTAACCCTAACCCTAACTCTAACCCTAACCCGCACACTGAACCTAACCCTAACCCTAGACCTAACACGTACACTAACCCTATCCTTTACCCTAAACTTGACCCTAACCCGTACCGTGACCCTAACACTAAACCTAACCCTTCCCTAACCCGTACACTAACCCTAACCCGAACCTTAACCCTAAACCTAACCCGTACCGTAACCCTACCCGTGGCCTAATCCTAACTCTAACCCGACCCCTAACACTAAGCCTAACCCTAACCCGTACCCAAATGGTAAACCTAATCCGTACCCTAACACTAACCCAAACCCGTACTCTAACCCTAGCCCTAACCCTAACACACACCCTAAACTTAACCCTAACACTAACCCAAACCATAACCCTTAACCGTAACCTAACCCTAACTCATAACCTAACCCTAACACTAACCTTAACCATAACCCTAATCCGTACCAAAACCTAAAACTAACCCGTACCCTAACCCCAACCCTAACCCTAACCCGTACCCTAACACAAACCCAAAACCAAACCTTGACCCTAAATCTAACCCTAACCCTTACACTAACTCTAACCCTAACCCAACCCGCACCCTAAACCTAACCCTAACCCGTATCCTAACCCTAACCTAACCCTAAGCCTAACCCGTATAATAACCCTAACCCTAACCCTAATACTAACCCTTCCCCGTATTCTAAACCTACCCCTACCCCTAACCCTAACCCTAACCCATGCCCTAAACCTAACCCTAACCCTGACTCGTACCCTAACCCTAACCCTAAATCTGACCCTAACCCTAACCTTAACACGTAAACTAAACCTAACCCATACCCTAACACTAACCCTAATCCTAAACCTAACCCTAACCTGTTCCCTAAACCTAACCCTAACCCTTGACCTAACCTGTACACAACCCTATCCCATACCCTAACCCTAACCCTAAGGCTAAACCGTACATTAACCCAAACCCAAATATAATAGTTATACTGCAAATATTTTGCATCCCTTTTGTGAACTAACCCGTACCCAAACCCTAACAGTAACCCTAAACCATACCCTAGTGCTAACACTTACCCTATCCTTAAACTTAATCCATACGCTAACCCTAAACTTAACCCTAACCCTAACCCTAACCCGTACACTAACCCTAACCCTAAACCTAACCTAACACTAAACCTAACCCATACTCTAACCCTAACCCTAACCCTAAACATACTCTAACCGTAACCCTAACCCTCACCCTAACCCTAAACCTAACCTGTACCCTAACCCCAAACCTAACCGTAACCCGTACCATAACCCTATCCCTATCCCTAAACCTGACCCTAAACCTAACCCTAACCCAAACCCTAACCCTAACTCTAACCCTAACCCGCACCTAAACCTAACCCTAACCCTAACCCGTACCCTAACCCGTACCCTAAACCTAACCCTAACACCTTGTCTTAACCCGTACCCAACCCTTTCCTGTACCCTAACCCTAACTCGTACCCTGAACCTAACCCTAAACAGTATCCTAATCCTAAATCTAACCCTAAGCCTAACCCGTACATTAACCCTAACACTAACCCTAACACTAACTCTACCCCGTACTTTAACCCTAACCCTAACCCTAACCTTAAGCCTATCCCTAAACTGTACCCTATTCCTAACACGTACCCTAAACCTAACCCTAACCCTAACCCTAAACCTAACCCTTACCCTAACCCTATCCGTAGCCTAACCCTAACTCTAAACCTAACTCCTAACCCTAATCCTAACCCTTACCCTAACCCGTACCCAAATGGTACACCTAACCCGTACCCTAACACTAACCCAATCCCGCACTCTAACCCTAACCCTAACCCTAAACCTAACCAGCACCTTAAACTTAATACTAACCCTAAACCAAAACATAACCCTTAACCGTAACCTACCCCTAACCCATACCCTAACCCTAACCCTAACCTTAACCATAACCCTAACCTGTACCCTAAACCTAAAACTAACCCGTGTCCTAACCACAACCCTAACCCTAACCCGTACTCTAACACTAACCCTAACCCTAACCCTGACCCTAAACCTAACCCTAACCCTTACACTAACCCTAACAAAACCCTAAGCCAGACCCTAACCTAACCCTAACCCGTACCGTAACCCTAACCCATAACCTAAACCTAACCCTAACCCTCAAGTTAACCCGTATGCTAACCCTATCCCGTACCCTTAAACTAACCCTAAACCGTATCCTAATCCTAAATCTAACCCTAAGCCTAACCTGTACATTAACCCTAACCCTAACCCTAACACTAACCCTACCCGTACTTTAACCCTAACCCTAACCCTAAACCTAACCCTAACCCGTCCCCTAACACTAACCCGTAACCTAAACCTAACCCTAACCCTAAACATAACCTGTACGCTAATCCTATCCCGTACCCTGAACCTAACCCTAACCCGTATCCTAACCCTAAACCTAAACCTAAGCCTAACCCTTACATTAACCCTAACCCTAACACTAAACTTACCCCGTACTTTAACCCTAACCCTAAACCTAACCCAAACCCTAACCTAACCCTAACCAGTACCCTATCACTAACCGGTACCCTAACACTAACCCTAACCCTAAATCTAACACTAACCCTAACCCGTACTCTAAACCTAAAACTAACCCTAACCCTTACCCTAACCCTAACACTAACCCTAACCCGTACTCTAAACCTAACCCTAACCCTAACCCTTACCCTAACCCTAACACTAACCCTAACCCATACCCTAACCCTATCCCTAACCCTAACCGTACTCTAACCCTAACCCTAACCCTCACCCTAACCCATACTGTATCCCTAACCCATACCATAACCTTAAACCTAACCCGTACCCTAAACCTAACCCGTATTTTAAACCTAACCCTAACCCATACCCTAAACCTAACCCTAACCCTAACTCGTACCCTAATCCTAACCCTATCCCTGACCCTAACTCTAACCCTAACCCGTACCCTAAGCCTAACCCATACCCTAACCCTAACCATAAACCTAACCCTAACCCTAACCCATACCCTAAACCTAAACCTAACCCTTGACCTAACCTGTACCCAAACCAACCTGTACCCTAAACCTAACCCTAACCCTAACCCGTACCAAAAACCTAACAGTTACCGTAACGCATACCCTAGCGCTAAACCTAACCCTAACCCTAACCCGACCCGGACCCCAAACCTAACCCTAACCCTGACCCTAACACTAACCCTATCCCGTACCCTAACCCTAAACCGTTTCCTAACCCTAACCCTAAACCTAACCCATACCCTAACCCTAAACTTAACCCTAACCCTAACCCTAACCCTAACCCGTACACTAACCCTAACCCTAAACCTAACCTAACACTAAACCTAACCCATACTCTAACCCTAACCCTAACCCTAAACATACTCTAACCATAACCCTAACCCTCACCCTAACCCTAAACCTAACCTGTACCCTAACCCCAAACCTAACCGTAACCCGTACCATAACCCTATCCCTATCCCTAAACCTGACCCTAAACCTAACCCTAACCCAAACCCTAACCCTAACTCTAACCCTAACCCGCACCTAAACCTAACCCTAACCCTAACCCGCACCCTAACCCGTACCCTAAACCTAACCCTAACACCTTGTCTTAACCCGTACCCAACCCTTTCCTGTACCCTAACCCTAACTCGTACCCTGAACCTAACCCTAAACAGTATCCTAATCCTAAATCTAACCCTAAGCCTAACCCGTACATTAACCCTAACACTAACCCTAACACTAACTCTACCCCGTACTTTAACGCTAACCCTAACCTTAAGCCTATCCCTAAACTGTACCCTATTCCTAACACGTACCCTAAACCTAACCCTAACCCTAACCCTAAACCTAACCCTTACCCTAACCCTATCCGTAGCCTAACCCTAACTCTAAACCTAACTCCTAACCCTAACCCTAACCCTTACCCTAACCCGTACCCAAATGGTACACCTAACCCGTACCCTAACACTAACCCAATCCCGCACTCTAACCCTAACCCTAACCCTAAACCTAACCAGCACCTTAAACTTAATACTAACCCTAAACCAAAACATAACCCTTAACCGTAACCTACCCCTAACCCATACCCTAACCCTAACCCTAACCTTAACCATAACCCTAACCTGTACCCTAAACCTAAAACTAACCCGTGTCCTAACCACAACCCTAACCCTAACCCGTACTCTAACACTAACCCTAACCCTAACCCTGACCCTAAACCTAACCCTAACCCTTACACTAACCCTAACAAAACCCTAAGCCAGACCCTAACCTAACCCTAACCCGTACCCTAACCCTAAACCATAACCTAAACCTAACCCTAACCCTCAAGTTAACCCGTATGCTAACCCTATCCCATACCCTGAAACTAACCCTAAACCATATTCTAATCCTAAATATAACCCTAAGCCTAACCTGTACATTAACCCTAACCCTAACCCTAACACTAACCCTACCCGTACTTTAACCCTAACCCTAAACCTAAACCTAACCCTAACCCGTACCCTAACCCTAACCCGTAACCTAAACCTAACCTTAAACATAACCTGTACGCTAAAACTATCCCGTACCCTGAACCTAACCCTAACCCGTATCCTAACCCTAAACCTAACCCTAAGCCTAACCCTTACATTAACCCTAACCCTAACACTAAACTTACCCCGTACTTTAACCCTAACCCTAAACCTAACCCAAACCCTAAACCTAACCCTAACCAGTACCCTATCACTAACCGGTACCCTAACACTAACCCTAACCCTAAATCTAACACTAACCCTAACCCGTACTCTAAACCTAACCCTAACCCTAACCCTTACCCTAACCCTAACACTAACCCTAACCCGTAATCTAACCCTATCCCTAACCCTAACCGTACTCTAACCCTAACCCTAACCCTCACCCTAACCCATACTGTATCCCTAACCCGTACCATAACCCTAACCCTAACCCGTACCCTAAACCTAACCCGTATTTTAAACCTAACCCTAACCCTAACCCATACCCTAAACCTAACCCTAACCCTAACTCGTACCCTAATCCTAACCCTATCCCTGACCCTAACTCTAACCCTAACCCATACCCTAAGCCTAACCCATACCCTAACCCTAACCATAAAACTAACCCTAACCCTAACCCGTACCCTAAACCTAAACCGAACCCTTGACCTAACCTGTACCCAAACTAACCCGTACCCTAAACCTAACCCTAACCCTTACCCGTACCAAAAACCTAACAGTTACCGTAACGCATACCCTAGCGCTAAACCTAACCCTAACCCTAACCCGACCCGGACCCCAAACCTAACCCTAACCCTAACCCTAACACTAACCCTATCCCATACCCTAACCCTAAACCGTTTCCTAACCCTAACCCTAAACCTAACCCATACCCTAACCCTAAACTTAACCCTAACCCTAACCCTAACCCTAACCCGTACACTAACCCTAACCCTAAACCTAACCTAACACTAAACCTAACCCATACTCTAACCCTAACCCTAACCCTAAACATACTCTAACCGTAACCCTAACCCTCACCCTAACCCTAAACCTAACCTGTACCCTAACCCCAAACCTAACCGTAACCCGTACCATAACCCTATCCCTATCCCTAAACCTGACCCTAAACCTAACCCTAACCCAAACCCTAACCCTAACTCTAACCCTAACCCGCACCTAAACCTAACCCTAACCCTAACCCGTACCCTAACCCGTACCCTAAACCTAACCCTAACACCTTGTCTTAACCCGTACCCAACCCTTTCCTGTACCCTAACCCTAACTCGTACCCTGAACCTAACCCTAAACAGTATCCTAATCCTAAATCTAACCCTAAGCCTAACCCGTACATTAACCCTAACACTAACCCTAACACTAACTCTACCCCGTACTTTAACCCTAACCCTAACCCTAACCTTAAGCCTATCCCTAAACTGTACCCTATTCCTAACACGTACCCTAAACCTAACCCTAACCCTAACCCTAAACCTAACCCTTACCCTAACCCTATCCGTAGCCTAACCCTAACTCTAAACCTAACTCCTAACCCTAACCCTAACCCTTACCCTAACCCATACCCAAATGGTACACCTAACCCGTACCCTAACACTAACCCAATCCCGCACTCTAACCCTAACCCTAACCCTAAACCTAACCAGCACCTTAAACTTAACACTAACCCTAAACCAAAACATAACCCTTAACCGTAACCTACCCCTAACCCATACCCTAACCCTAACCCTAACCTTAACCATAACCCTAACCTGTACCCTAAACCTAAAACTAACCCGTGTCCTAACCACAACCCTAACCCTAACCCGTACTCTAACACTAACCCTAACCCTAACCCTGACCCTAAACCTAACCCTAACCCTTACACTAACCCTAACAAAACCCTAAGCCAGACCCTAACCTAACCCTAACCCGTACCCTAACCCTAACCCATAACCTAAACCTAACCCTAACCCTCAAGTTAACCCGTATGCTAACCCTATCCCGTACCCTGAAACTAACCCTAAACCATATCCTAATCCTAAATCTAACCCTAAGCCTAACCTGTACATTAACCCTAACCCTAACCCTAACACTAACCCTACCCGTACTTTAACCCTAACCCTAACCCTAAACCTAACCCTAACCCGTACCCTAACCCTAACCCGTAACCTAAACCTAACCCTAACCCTAAACATAACCTGTACGCTAATCCTATCCCGTACCCTGAACCTAACCCTAACCCGTATCCTAACCCTAAACCTAACCCTAAGCCTAACCCTTACATTAACCCTAACCCTAACACTAAACTTACCCCGTACTTTAACCCTAACCCTAAACCTAACCCAAACCCTAAACCTAACCCTAACCAGTACTCTATCACTAACCGGTACCCTAACACTAACCCTAACCCTAAATCTAACACTAACCCTAACCCGTACTCTAAACCTAACACTAACCCTAACCCTTACCCTAACCCTAACACTAACCCTAACCCGTACTCTAAACCTAACCCTAACCCTAACCCTTACCCTAACCCTAACACTAACCCTAACCCGTACTCTAACCCTATCCCTAACCCTAACCGTACTCTAACCCTAACCCTAACCCTCACCCTAACCCATACTGTATCCCTAACCCGTACCATAACCCTAACCCTAACCCGTACCCTAAACCTAACCCGTATTTTAAACCTAACCCTAACCCTAACCCATACCCTAAACCTAACCCTAACCCTAACTCGTACCCTAATCCTAACCCTATCCCTGACCCTAACTCTAACCCTAACCCGTACACTAAGCCTAACCCATACCCTAACCCTAACCATAAACCTAACCCTAACCCTAACCCATACCCTAAACCTAAACCTAACCCTTGACCTAACCTGTACCCAAACCAACCCGTACCCTAAACCTAACCCTAACCCTAACCCGTACCAAAAACCTAAAGTTACCGTAACGCATACCCTAGCGCTAAACCTAACCCTAACCCTAAACCTACCCGGACCCCAAACCTAACCCTAACCCTGACCTTAGCACTAACCCTATCCCGTACCCTTACCCTAAACCGTTTCCTAACCCTAACCCTAAACCTAACCCATACCCTAACCCTAAACTTAACCCTAGCCCGTACCCAAACCCTAACACTAACACGTATCCTAACCCTAACCCTAACCCGCACACTGAACCTAACCCTAACCCTAGACCTAACACGTACACTAACCCTGTCCCGTACCCTAACCTTAACCCTAACCCGTACCATGACCCTAACACTAACCCTAACCCTAACCCTAACCCGTACACTCACCGTAACCCGAAGCTTAACCCTAACCCTAACCTGTACCCTAACCTTACCCGTAGCCTAACCCTAACTCTAATCCAACCCCTAACACTAAGCCTAACCCTAACCCGTACCCAAACGGTAAACCTAACCCGTACCCTAACACTAACCCAAACCCGTACTCTAACCCTAATCCTGTACCTATCCCTAACCCTAACCTGTACCCTAAGCCTAAACCATACACAAACCCTAAACCTAAACCTAACCTTTCCCCTAACCCGAACCCTAAACCTAACCCTAACCCTTGACCTAACCCGTACCCAACCCTATCCCGTACACTAATCCTAACCCTAACCCGTACCCAAACACTAACAGTAACCCTAACACATACCCTAGCGCTAACCCTAACCCTAACCCTAACCCTAACACTAACCCTAACCCGTACTCTAACCCTAACCCAAAACCTAACCGTACTCTAAACCTAACCCTGATTCTTACCCTAAACCTAACCCGTAACTTAAACCTAACCCGTACACTTAACCTAACCCTAACCCTAACCCGTACCCTAAAACTAACCCTAACCCTAACTCGTACCCTAACACTAACCCAAACCCTGACCCTAACCCTAACACTAACCCGTACCCTAATCCTGACCCATAACCTAACCCTAACACTAAACCTAACCCTAACCCGTACCCTATACCTAACCCTAACACTTGACCTAACCCAACCCAAACCTATCCCATGCCCTAATCCTAACCCTAACCCGTACCCAAACCCTAACAGTAATCCTAAACCATACCCTAGGGCTAACCCTAACCCTAACCCTAAGCCTAACCCACACCCTAAATCTAAAACTAACCCTAACCCAAACCATAACCCTTACCCGTACCCTAACCCTAACACATACCCTAACACTAACCCTAACCTTAACCGTAACCCTAACACGACCCTAACCATAAACCGTAACCTAAACCTAACCCTAACCCTAAACTTAATCCGTACACTAACCCTATCCCGTACCCTAAACCTAAATCTAACCCGTACCCTAATTCTAACCCTAATCCTAACCCTATCCGTACACTAAACCTAACCCTAACACTAACACTAACCCTAACCCGTACTCTAACCCTAACCTTAACCCTAAACCTAACTCTAACCCGTACTCTAACCCTAACCCGTACCCTAACAAAAACCCTTACCTTAACCCTAAACCTAACCCGTACCCTAAACCTAAACCCTAACCCGTAACCCTCACCAGACCCAAACCCTAACCCTAACACGTACCCTAACCCTAATCCTAACCCTAACCCGAACACTAAACCTAACCCTAACCCTAGACCTAACACGTACACTAACCCTATCCCGTACCTTAACCCTAAACCATATCCTAACCCTAACCCTAAACCTGAACCTAACCCTAACCTTAACCCGTACCCTAAACCTAACCCATACCCTAACCCTAACCCTAAACCTAACACTAACCCTAACCCGTACCCTAAACCTAACTCTAACCCTTGACCTAACCCGTATCCAACCCTATCCCGTACCCTAACACTAACCCTAACCCGTACTCAAACCCTAACAGTAACCCTAAACCATACCCTAGCGCTAACCCTTACCCTAACCCTAAACCTAAACCGTACCCTAACCCGTACCCAAACCCTAACCCTAACACGTACGCTAACCCTAACCCTAAACCTTACCCTAACCCTAACCCATACCCTAACCCTAAACCTAAACTTAACCGTAACCTTAACCCATAACCTAACCCTAAAACTAACCCATACCCTAACCCCCACCGTAACCCTAACCCATACCCTAACACTAACCCTAACCCTAACCCTGACCCTAAACCTAACCCTAACCCTTACACTAATCCTAACCCTAACCCTAACCCACACCCTAAACCTAACCCTAACCCGTACCCTAACCCTAACCTGTAACGTAAACCTAAACCTAAACCTAAACTTTTTTTTTCTAACCCTAAACTTAACCCGTACGATAAACCTATCCCGTACCCTAAACCTAACACTAACCCGTATCCTAACCCTAAACCCAACCCTAAGCCTAAACCGTACATTAACCCAAACCCTAACCCTAACACTAACCGTACACCGTACCCTAACCCTAACCCTAACCCTAACCCGTACCCTAATATTAACCATAACCCTAACTCTAACGCTAACGCTACCCCGTACTCTAACCCTAACCCTAACCCTAACCCTAACCTTACCCTAACCCTAACAAAAACCCTAACCCGTACTCTATCCCTAACCCTAAGCCTCACCCTAACCCTAAGCGTACTGTAACCCTAACACGTACCGTAACCCTAACCCTAACCCGTACCCTAACCCTAACCCTAACTCGTACCCTAACCCTAAACCTAACCCGGACCATAACCCAAACCCTAACCCGTACCCTAAAACTAACCCGTATTTTAACCCTAACCCTAACCCTAACCCGTACCCTAAACCGAAATCTAAACCTAACTCGTACCCTAACCCTAACCCTAACCCTGACCCAACCCTAACCCTAAACCGTACCCTAAGCCTAACCCATACCCTAACCCTAACCCTAAACCTAACACTAACCCTAACCCATACCCTAAACCTAAACCTAACCCTTGACCTAACCTGTACCTAAACCTATCCCGTACCCTAAACCTAGCCCTAACCCGTACCCAAAACGTAACAGTAACCCTAACCCATACCCTAGTGCTAACCCTAACCCTAACCCAAAACCTAACCCGGACCCCAAAACTAACCCTAACCCTGACCCTAACACTAACCCTATCCCGTACCCTAAACCTAACCGTACCTTAACCCTAACCCTAAAGCTAACCCATACCCTAACCCTAAACTTAAACCTAGCCCGTACCCAAACCCTAACCCTAACACGTATCCTAACCCTAAACTTAACCCTAACTCTAACCCTATCCCACACACTGAACCTAACCCTAACCCTAGACCTAACACGTACACTAACCCTATCCTGTACCATAACCTTAAACCTATCCCGTACCATGACCCTAACACTAAACCTAACCCTTCCCTAACCCGTACACTTACCCTAACCTGAAACTTAACCCTAACCCTAACCCGTACCGTAGCCCTACCCGTGGCCTAATCCTAACTCTAACCCGACCACTAACACTAAAACTAACCCTAACCCGTACCCAAATGATAAACCTAACCCGTACCCTAACACTAAACCAAACCCGTACTCTAACCCTAACCCTAACCCTAACCCACACCCTAAACTTAACTCTAACACAAACCCAAACCATAACCCTTAACCGTAACCTAACCCTAACTCATAACCTAACCCTAACCCTAACCTTAAACATAACCCTAATCCGTACCCAAAACCTAAAACTAACCCATACCCTAACCCCAACCCTAACCCTAACCCATACCCTAACACAAACCCAAACCCAAACCCTGACCCTAAACCTAATCCTAACCCTTACACTAACCCTAACCCTAACCCAACCCGCACCCTAAACATAACCCTATCCCGTATCCTAACCATAACCTAACCCTAAGCTTAACCCGTACATTAACCCTAACCCTAACCCTAATACTAACCCTACCCTGTACTCTAACCCTACCCCTAAACCTAACCCTAACCCTAACCCATGTCCTAAACCTAACCCTAAACCTGACTCGTACCCTAACCCTAACATTAAACCTGACCCTAACCCTAACCTTAACACGTAACCTAAACCTAACCCATACCCTAACCCTAACACTATCCCTAAACCTAACCCTAACCCTTGAACTAACCCGTACCCAACTCTATCCCGTACCCTAACCCTAACCCTAACCCGTATCCAAACCCTAACAGTAATCCTAAACCATACCCTAGTGCTAACACTTACCCTATCCCTAAACCTAAACCGTACCCTAACCCTAAACTTAACCCTAACCCTAACCCTAAACCTAACCTGTACACTAACCCTAACCCTAAACCTAACCTAACACTAACCCTAACGCATACTCTAACCATAACCCTAACCCTAAACATACTCTAACCGTAACCCTAACCCTCAACCTAACCCTAAAACTAACCTGTACCCTAACCCCAAACCTAACCGTAACCCGTACCATAACCCTATCCCTAACCCTAAACCTGACCCTAAACCTAACACTAACCCAAACCCTAACCCTAACCCTAACCTGCACCTAAACCTAACCCTAACCCGTTCCCTAACCCTAACCCATAAACTAAAACATACCCTAACCCTAAACTTAACCACTACGCTAATCCTATCCCGTATCCTAAACCTAACCCTAACCCGTACCCTAACCCTAACCCGTAAACTTAACCTAACCCTAACCCTAAACGTAACCCATACGCTAACCCTATCCCGTACCCTGAACCTAACCCTAACCCGTATTCTAACCCTAAACCTAAACCTAAGCCTAACCCGTACATTAACCCTAACCCTAACCCTAACACTAACCCTACCCCGTACTCTAAACCTAGCACTAACCCTAACCCTAACCCTAACCCTAACACGTACACTAACCCTAACCCTAAACCTAACCTAACACTAACCCAAAACCGTACTCTAACGCTAACCCTAACCCTAACAATACTCTAAAACTAACCCTAACCCTCACCCTAACCCTAACCCGTACTGTAACCCTAAACCGTACCATAACACTAACCCTAACCCGAACCCTAAACCTAACCCTAACTTGCACCCTAACCCTAACCCTTCCCTAACACTAACCGTAACCCGTACCCTAAACCTAACCCATACTCTAACCCTAATCCTAACCCTAACCCGTACCCTAAACCTTACCCTAACCCTAACTCGTACCCTACCCCTAACCCTGACCCTACCCTAACCTTAACCCTAACCCGTACCCTAAGCTTAACCCATTCCTAACACTAACCCTAAACCTAACCCTAACCCTAACCCATACCCTAAACCTAACCCTAGCCCTTGACCTAACCCGTACAAAACCCTAACATTAACCCTAACCCATAACCTAGCACTAACCCTAACCCAAACCCTAAACCGCACCCTAAACCTAAACCTAACCCTAACCCTAACCATAACCCTTACCCATACCCTAAACGTACCCATATCCTAACCCTAACCCTAACGTTAACCATAACCCTGATTCGTACCCTAACCCTAAAACTAACCTGTACCCTAACCCCAAACCTAACCCTAACCCGTACCATAACCATATCCCTAACCCTAACCCTGACCCTAAACCTAACCCTAACCCAAACCCTAACCCTAAACCTAACCCTAACCCTAAACCGCACACTAAACCAAAACCTAACCATAGACCTAACACGTACACTAACCCTATCCCGTACCGGAAACTTAACCCTAACCCATACCATAACCCTAACACTAACCCTAACCCTAACCATAACCCTAACCCTAACCCAATCCCTAACCCGTACACTAACCCGAACCCGAACCCTAAGCCCTACCCTAACCCATACCCTAACCCTACCTATAGGCTAACCCTAACTCTAACCCTAACCCCTAACCCTAACCCTAACCCTAACCCTTACACTAATCCGATCCCAAAAGGTAAACCTAACCCGTACACTAACAGTAAAACAAACCCGTACTCTAACCCTAACCCTAACCCTAACCAGCACCCTAAACTTAACCCGAACCCTAACCGAAACCATAACCCTTAACTGTAACCTAAACCTAACCCATACCGTAACACTAACCCTAACTTTAACCATAACCCTAATCTGTACCCTAACCCTAAATCTAACCGGTACCTTAACTCCAACCCTAACACTAACACGTACCCTAACAATAACACTAACCCTAACCCTAACCCGTAACATAACCCTAACCCTTACACTAACCCTAACCCTAACCCGCATCCTAAACCTAACCCTAACTCGTACCCTAACCCTAACCCGTAACCTAAACCTAACCCTAACCCTAAACTTGACCCGTACGCTAACCCTATCCCGTACCCTGAACCTAACCCTAACCTGTTCACTAACCCTAACCCTAAACCTAACCTAACATTAAACCTAACCCCTACTCTAACCCTAACCCTAACCCTAACCCTAACCATACTCTAACACTAACCCTCACCCTAACCCTAACCCGTACTGTAACCCTAACCCGTACCATAATCCTAACCCTAACCCGTATCCTAACCCTTACCCTAACTTGTACCGTAACCCCAACCGTAAGCCTGACCCTAAACCTAACCGTAACCCGTACCCTAAACCTAACCCGTACCCTAACCCTAATCCTAACCCTAACCCATAACCTAACCCTAACCCTAACCCTAACTCGTACCCTAACCCTAACCCTAAACTTGACCCTAACCTTAACCCTAACGCATACTCTAAGCCTAACCCATACCCTAACACTAACACTAAACCTAACCCTAACCCTAACCTGTACCCGAAACCTAACCCTAACCCTTGACCTAACCCTTACCAACCCTATCCCGTAACCTATCCCTAACCCTAACCCGTACCCAAACCCTAACAGTAACCCTAACCCATAACCTAGCACTTACCCGAACCCTAACCCTAACCCGCACCCTAAACCTAAAACTAACCCTAACCCTAAGCATAACCCTTACCCGTACCCTAACCCTAACCCATATCCTAACCCTAACCATAACCTTAACTGTTACCCTGACACGTACCCTCACCCTAAAACGAACCTGTACCCTAACTCCAAACCTAACCCTAACCCGTACCATAACCCTATCCCTAACACTAATCCTGACCCTAAACGTAACCCTAAACCAAACCCTAACACTTACCCTAACCCTAACTCTAACCCGCACCTAAACCTAAACTTAACCCGTTCCCTGACCCTAACCCGTCACCTAAACCCAACCCTAACACTAAACTTAACCTGTACACTAACCCTATCCCGTATACTAAACCTAACCCTAACCCGTACCCTCAACCTAACCCTAACCCTATCCGTACACTAACCCTAACCCTAAACCTAACCATAACACTAACACTAACCCTAACCCATACTCTAACCGTAACCCTAATCCTAAACCTAACCCTAACCCGTACTCTAACCCTAACCCGTACTCTAACACTAAGCCTAACCCTAACACTAACCCTAACCCATACTCTAACCCTAAACCTAACCCTAACTCTAAACCTAAACCGTACTATAACGCTAACCCTAACCCTAACCCTAACCGTAACCCTAACACGTACAGTAAACCTAACCGGTACCCTAACCCTAACCCTAAACCTAACCCTGACCTAACCCTAACCCGTACCCTAACCCTAAACCGTACCCTAACCCTAACCCTAAACCGCACACTAAACCTAACCCTAACCCTAGACCTAACACGTACACTAAACCTATCCCATAACCCAAACTTAACTATAACCAGTATCGTAACCCTAACACTAACCCTAACCCTAAACCTAACCCTAACCCGTACACTAACCCTAACCCTAACCCTAACCCTAACCCTAACCCGTACACTAACCCTAACCATAGCCTAACCCTATCTATAACCCTAAACCATAACCCTAAACCTAACCCTTCCTTAACCCGTACCCAAACAGTAAACCTAACCCGTACCCTAACACTAACCCAAACCCGTACTCTAACCCTAACCCTAACACTAAACCTAACCCTAATCCGCACCCTAAACTTAACCCGAACCCTAACCGAAACCATAACCCTTAACCGTAACCTAACAAAAACCCATACCGTAACCCTAGGCCTAACCTTAACAATAACCCTAACCTGTCCCCTAACCCTAAAACTACCCCTACCCTAACCCCAAACCTAACACTAACGCGTACCCTAACCCCAAACTTAACCCTAAACCGTACCCTAACTCTAACCCTAACCCTAACCCTGACCCTAAACCTAACCCTAAACCTTACACTAATCCTAACACTAACCCTAACCCGCACCATAAACCTAACCCTAAACCGTAACCTAACCCTCACCAGTACCCTTAACCTAACCCTAACCCTAAACTTAACCCGTACGCTAACCCTATCCTGTACCCTGAACCTAACCCTAACCCGTATTTTGACCCTAAACCTAAACCTAAGCCTAACCCGTACATTAACCCTAACCCTAACCCCACCACTAACCCTACCCAGTACTCTAAACCTAACCCTAAACCTAATCCTAACCCTAATCCTAACCCGTACACTAACCCTAACCCTAAACCTAACCTAACACTAACCCTAACCCGTACTCTAACCGTAACCCTAACCCTAACCATACTCTAAACCTAACCCTAATCCTCACCCTAACCCTAACCCGTGCTGTAACCCTAACCCGTACCATAACACTAACCCTAACCCGTACCCTAACCCTAACCCTAACCCTAACTTGTACCCTTATCCTAACCCTAACCCTGACCCTAACACTAACCGTAACCCGTACCCTAAACCTAACCCATACTCTAACCCTAATCCTAACACTAACCCGTATCCTAAACCTAACCCTAACCCTAACTCGTACCCTAACCCTAACCCTAACCCTACCCTAACCTTAACCCTAACCCGTACCCTAAGCCTAACCCATACCCTAACACTAACCCTAAACCTAACCCTAACCTGTAACCTAAACCTAACCCTAGCCCTTGACCTAACCAGTACCAAACCCTAACAGTAACCCTAAACCATAACCTAGCACTAACCCTAACCCAAACCCTAACCCGCACCCTAAACCTAAACCTAACCCTAACCCTAACCATAACACTTACCCGTACCCTAACCGTAACCCATATCCTAACCCTAACCCTAACCCTAACCTTAACCGTAACCCTGACCCGTACCTTAACCCTAAAACTAACCTGTACCCTAACCCCAAACCTAACCCTAACCTGTACCATAACACTATCCCTAACCCTAACCCTGACCCTAAACCTAACCCTGACCCACACCCTAACCTTAACCCTAACCCGCACCTAAACCTAACCCTAACCCGTTCCCTGACCCTAACCCGTAACCTAAACTTAACCGTAACCCTAAACTTAACCCGTACATTAATCCTATCCCATATCCTAAACCTAACACTAACCCGTACCCTAACCCTAACCCATAACCTTAACCTAACCCTAACCCTAAACTTAACCCGTACGCTAACCCTATCCCGTACCCTAAACCTAACCCTAAATTGTATTCTAACTCTAAACCTAAACCTAAGCTTAACCCGTACATTAACCCTAATCCTAACCCTAACACTAACCCTACCCCGTACACTAAATCTAACCCTAACCCTAACCCGTACACTAACCCTAACCCTAAACCTAACCTAACACTAACCTAACCCGTACTCTAACCCTAACCCTAACCCTAACCATACTCCAACCGAAACCCTCACCCTCACCCTAAACCTAACCCGTACTATAACCCTAACACATACCATAACACTAACCCTAACCCGTACCCTAACCCTAACCCTAACTTGTACCCTAACCCTAACCCTAACCCTGACCCTAACACTAACCGTAACCTGTACCCTAAACCTAACCCGTACTCTAACCCTAATCCTAACCCTAACCCGTACCCTAAACCTAAACCTAACCCTAACTCGTACCCTACCCCTAACCCTAACCCTACCCTAACCTTAACCCTAACCCCTAACCTAAGCCTATCCCATACCCTAACACTAACCCTAACCCTAACCCGTACCCTAACCCGTACCCTAAACCTAACCCTAGCCCTTGACCTAACGCGTACCAAACCCTAACAGTAACTTTAACCCATAACCTAGCACTAACCCTAACCCAAACCTTAACCCACGCCCTAAACCTAAACCTAACCCTAACCGTAACCATAACCAATACCCGTACCCTAACCGTAACCCATATCCTAACCCTAACCCTAACCTTAACTGTAACCCTGACCAGTACCCTAACCCTAAAACTAACCTGTACCCTAACCCCAAACCTAACCCTAAAACGTACCATAACCCTATCCCTAACCCTAACCCTGACCCTAAACCTAACGCTAACCCAAACCTTAAACTTAACCCTAACCCTAACCCTAACCCGCAACTAAAACTAACGCTAACCCTAACCATAACCCTAACCCTAACCCTAACCCTAACACTATCCATACACTAACCCTAACCTTAACCCTAACACCAACACTAACCCTAACCCGTACTCTAACTCTAACCCTAACCCTAAACCTAACCCTTACACTAACCCTAACCCGTACTCTAACCCTAAACCTAACCCTAACACTAACCCTAACCCGTACTATAACGCTAACCCTAACCCTAACCATAACCATAACCCTAACCCGTACAGCAAACCTAAACCGTACCCTAACCCTAACGCTAACCCTGACCTAACCCTAACCCTAACCCATACCCTAACCCTAAACCGAACCCTAACCCTAAACCTAAACCTACCCCGTACCCTAACCCTAAACGTAACGCTAACCCGTACCCAAACCCTAACCCTAACACATAACCTAACCCTAACCCACACACTAAACCTAAACCTAACCCTAGACCTAACACGTACACTAACCCTATCCCATACCCCAAACTTAACCCTAACCCGTATCGTAACCCTAACACTAACCATAACCCTAACCCTAAACCTAAACTGTACACTAACCCTAACCCGATCCCTAACCCTAACCCTAACCCGTACCTTAACCCTAACCCTAACTCGTACCCTAACCCTAACCCTGACCCTAACACTAACCCTAAACCGTACCCTAAATGTAACCCTAACCCTAACTCGTACCCTAACCCTAACCCTGACCCTAACCGTAACCCTAACCCGTACCCTAAACCTAACCCATACCCTAACCCTAAACCTAAACCTAACCCTAACTTTAACCGTAAACCTGACCCCTACCCTAACCCTAAAACTAACCTGTACCCTAACCCAAAACCTAACCCTAACCCGTACCAAAACCCTATCCCTAACCCTAACCCTGACCCTAAACCTAAACCTAACCCAAACCCTAACCCTAACCCTAACTCGCACCTAAACCTAACCCTAACCCGTTCCCTAACCCAAACCCATAACCTAAACCTACTCTAACTCTAAACTTAACCTGTACGCTAATCCTATCCCGTATCCTAAACCTAACCCTAACCCGTACCCTAACCCTAACTCTAACCCTAACCCTATCCGTACACTAACCCTAACCCTAACACTAACACTAACCATAACCAGTACTCTAACTCTAAACCTAACACTAAACCTAACCCTAACACTAACCCTAAACCGTACTCTAACCCTAAACCTAACCCTAACTCTAACCCTAACCCGTAATCTAAAGCTAACCCTAACCATAACCCTGACCATAAACCTAACCCATACAGTAAACCTAAAGCGTACCGTAACCCTAACCCTAACCCTAACCCTGACGCTAACCCTAACCCTAAACAGTACCCTAAACCTAACCGTAACCCTTGATCTAACCCGTACCCAAGCCTATCCCGTAACCTAACCCTAACCCATATCAAAACCCTAACCGTGACCGTAACCCATAGCCTAGCGCTAACCCTTACCCTAACCCTAAACCACACCCTAAACCTAAACCTAACCCTATCCCTAACCAAAACCCTTACCCATAACCTAAACACTAACCCATACCCTAACCCTAACCCTAAACTTAACCGTAACCCTGACACGTACCCTAACCCTAAAACTAAACCGTACCCTAACCCTAATCCTAACCCTAACGCTCACCGAAACCTAACCCTAACCCGTACCCTAACCCTAAACCATAACCTAAACCTAACCCTAAACCTAATTTTAACCCGTACACTAATCCTACCCGTATCCTAAACCTAACCCTAACCCGTACCCTAACCCTAACCCTAACCCTAACTCTAACCCATACCCTAACCCTAACCCTTTCCCTAACCCTAACACTAACCCTAACCCGTACTCTAACCCTAACCCAAACCCTAACCCTAACCGTACTCTAACCCTAACCCTAAACCTCAACCTAACCCTAATCCGTACTGTAACCCTAACCCGTAACATAACCCTAACGCTAACCCGTACTCTTACCCTAACCCTAAATCGTACCCGAACCATAACCCTGACCCTAACACTAACCATAAACCTTACCCTCAACGTAATCCTAACCCTAACTCGTTCCCTAACACTAACCCTAACCCTTACCCTAACCCTAACCCTAACCCGTAACCTAAACCTATCCCATACCCTAACCGTAACCCGAAACCTAATCCTAACCATAAACCGTACCCTAAAACTAACCCTAACCCTTGACATAACCCGTAGCCAACCCTATCCTGTACCCTAACCCTAACCCTAACCCATACCCAAAACCTAACATTAACCCTAACCCATAACCTAGCGCTAAACCTAACCCTAACCCTAAGCCTAACCCGCACCCTAAACCTAAACCTAACCCTTACCCTAAACATTACCCTTACCCGTACCCTAACCCTAACCCATACCCTACCCTAACCCTAACCTTAACCGTAACCCTAACCCGTACCCTAACCCTAAAACTAACCCGTATCCTAACCCCAACCCTAACCCTAACCCGTACCATAACCCTATCCCTAACGCTAACCCTGACCCTAAACCGTACCCTAAACCGTACCCTAAACCTATCCCTAAACTTAAAACTAACCCTAACCCGTACACTAACCCTAACCCGAGCCCTAAGCTTAACACTAATCCGTACCCTAACACTCACCCATACCCTAACCCTAACACTAACCTTAACCGTAAACCTGACCCGTACCCTAACCCTAAAACTAACCCGTACCCTAACCCCAACCCTAACCCTCACCCGTACCATAACCCAATCCCTAACGCTAACCCTGACCCTAAACCTAACCCTAAACCGTACCCTAAACCTATCCCTAAACTTAAACGTAACCCTAGCCCGTACACTAACCCTAACCCGAGCCCTAAGCTTAACACTAATCCGTACCCTAACACTCACCCATACCCTAACCCTAACACTAAACTTAACCGCAACCCTGACCCGTACCCTAACCCTAAAACTAACCCGTACCCTAACCCCAACCCTAACCCTAACCCGTACCATAACCCTATCGCTAACGCTAACACTGACCCTAAACCTAACCCTAAACCGTACCCGAACCCTAACCCTAACCCTAACCCTAAGACTCACCTAAACTTAACCGGTACCCTAACCCTAACCTGTAACCTAAACCTAACCCTAATCCTAAACTTAACCCGTACGCTAACCCTAGCCCAAACCCTAAACCTAATCCTATTCTGTACTTTAACCCTAACCCTAACCCTATCCGTACACTAAACCTAACCCTAACTCTAACACTAACCCATAGTATAACCCAAACACTAACCCTTACCCTAACCCTAACCCTAACCCTTACTCTAACACTATCCTGTAGCCTAACCCTAACTCTAACCGTAACGCCTACCCCTAACACTAACACTAACATTTACCCTAACCCATACCCAAACGGTATACCTAACCCGTACCCTAACACTAACCCAAACCCGTACTCCAACCCGAACCCTAACCCTAACCATAACCCTAAACCGCACCCTAAATTAACCCTAACCCTAACCCTAGCCATAACCCTTTACCGTACCCTAACCCTAACCCACACACTAACCCTAAACCTAAGACGTATGGTAAACCTAACCCCTAACTTTAACAGTAACCCTAACCCTTACCCTAACCCTAAAACTAACCCATACCCTAAACACAAACCTAACCTTGACACTAACCCTAACCCTAACCCTTAAACGCACCCTAATCCTAACCCTAACCCGTACACTAACTCTAACCCGTACCCTAAACCTAACCCTAAACCGTAACATAACCCTAAACCTAACCCTAAGCCTAACCCGTACATTAACCCTAACCCTAACCCTAACTCTAACCTTACCCCGTACTCTAACCCTAAACCTAACCCTAACCCGTACCCTAACCCGTGCCCTAACCCTAAACCTAACCCTTTCCCTAAACCTAACACTAACGATAACCCGTACTCTAACCCTAACCCTAACCCGTACCCTAACCCGTGCCCTAACCCTAAACCTAACCCTTTCCCTAAACCTAACACTAACCATAACCCGTACTCTAACCCTAACCCTAACCGTAACCCTAACCCTAACCGTAATCTAACCCTAACCCTAACCCTAAGCCTAAGCCTAAACATAACCCTTAACCGTACCCTAACCCTAACCCACACCCTAACCCTAATCCTAACTTTAAACATAACCCTAACCCGTACCCTAACCCTAAAACTAACCCGTACCCTAACCCAACCCTAACACTAACACATAACCTAACAGTAACCCTAACCCTAACCCTGACCCTAAACCTAACCCTAACCAGTACACTAACCATAACCCTAACCCTAACCGGCACCTAAACCTAACCCTAATCCGTACCCTAACCCTAACCTATAACCTAAACCTAAACATAACCCTAAACATAACCTGTACGCTAACGCTATCCCGTACCCTAACCCTAACCCTAAGCCGTAACCTAACCCTAAACCTAACCCTAAGCCTAACCCGTACATTAACCCTAACCCTAACACTAACACTAACCCTACCCCGTAATCTAAACCTAACCCTAAACCTAAACATAACCCTAATCCTAAACCTAACCCTAACCCTAACCAAAACACCAACACTAACCCGTACTCTAATCCTAACCATAACCCTCACACTGACCCTAACCCGTACTGTAACCCTAACCTGTAACATAACACTAACCCTAACCCGTACCCTAACCGAACCCTAACTCATTCCTAACCCTAACCCTGACCCTAACACAAACCCTAACTCGTAACCTAAACCTAACCCGTACCCTAACCATAACCCTAAACCTAAACAGTACCCTAAACCTAACTCTAACCCTAACTCGTAAACTAACCCTAAACTTGACCCTAAACATAACCCTAACCCGTACCCTAAACCTAACCAATACCCTAACCCTAACCCTAAACATAACCCTAACCCTAACCTGTTCCTTAAAACTAAACCTAACCCTTGACCTAACTCGTAGCCAACCCTATCCCGTACCCTAACCCTAACCCTAAACCGTACCCAAACCTAACATTAACCCTAACCCATACTCTAGCCCTAACCCTAACCCTAACCCTAAACCTAACCCGCACCCTAAACTTAAACCTAACCCTAACCCTAAACATAACCCTTACCCGTACCCTAACCCTAACCCATACCCTAACATTAACCCTAACTTTAACCGTAACCCTAACCCGTACCCTAACCCTAAAATTAACCCGTACCTTAACCCCATCCCTAACCCTAACCCGTAGCATGACCCTATCCCTAACCATAACCCTGACCCTAAACCTAACCCTAACCCATACCCTAAACCTAACCCGCACATATACCTAAGCCTAACCCGTACCCTAACCCTAACCCGTAACCTAAACCTAACCCTAACCCTAAACTTAACGCGTACACTAACCCTATACCGTACCCTAAACCTAACCCTAACCCGTACCCTAACCCTAACCCTAACCCTATCCATATACTCACACTAACCCTAACACTAACACTAAACCTAACCCGTACTCTAAACCTAAGCCTACACCTAAACCTAACCCTAACCCGTACCCTAAACCTAAAACTAACCCGTAGTCTAACCACAACCCTAAGCCTAACCCATACCCTAACACTAACCCTACCCCTAAACCTGACCTTAAAACTAACCCTAACCTGTACACTAACCCTAACCTTAACCAGCACCCTAAACCTAACCCTAAACCGTAACCTAACCCTAAACCCAACCCTAAGCCTAACCGTACATTAACCCTAACCCTAACCCTAACACTAACCTTACACCGTACTCTAACCCTAACCCTAACCCTAACCCTCACCCAACTCATACTCTAACCCTAACACTAAAACTCACCCTAACCCTAACTCGTACTATAACCCTAACCCGTAACATAACCCTAACTCTAACCCGTACCCTAACCCTAACCCTAACTCGTACCCTAACCCTAACCCTAACCCTAACCCTAACCCATACCTTAAACCTAACCCGTAACCTAACCCTAACCCTAACCTGTACCCTAAACCTAACCCTAACTCGTACCCTAACCCTAACCCTGACCCTAAACCTAACCATAACCCGTACCCTAACCCTAACCCGTAACCTAAACCTAAACCTAACCCTAAACTTAACCCATAGCTAACCCTATCCCGTACCCTAAACCTAACCCTAACCCGTAACCTAAACCTAAACCTAACCCTAAGCCTAACCCGTACATTAAACCTAACCCTAACACTAACACTAACCTTACTCCGTACTCTAACCCTAACCCTAACCCTAACCGTAACCCTACTCGTACTCTAACCCTAAAACTAACACTCACCCTAACCCTAACCCGTACTGTAACCCTAACCCGTAACATAACCCTAACCCTAACCCGTACCCTAACCCTAACCTGAAATCGTACCCTAATCCTAACCCTAACCTGTACCTTAAACCTACACCATACCCTAACCCTAACCCTAACCCTAACCCGTACCCTGAAGCTAACCCTAACCCTAACTCGTACCCAAACCCTAACCCTGACCCTAACCCGCACCCTAAACCTAAAACTAACCCTAAACCTAACCATAACACTTACCCGTAACCTAACCCTAAACCATACCCTAACGCTAACCCTAACCTTAACCGTAACCCTGACCCGTACCCTAACCCTAAAACTAACCCGTACCCTAACCCCAACCCTAACCCTAACCCGTACCATAACCCTATCCCTAACGCAAACCCTGACCTTAAACCTAACCCTAACCCGTACCCTAACCCTAACCCTAACCCTAACACTAACCATCACCTAAACCTAACCCTATCCCATTCCTTAAACCTAACCCTAACCCGAACCCTAACCCTAACCCTACCCCGAACCCGATCCGTACACTAACCCTAACCCTAACCCTAACACTAACACTAACCCTAACCCTTACTCAAACCTAAACTTAACCCTAAACCTAACCATAACCTGTACTCTAACCCTAACCCGTACCCTAACACTAACCCTAACCCTCACACAAACCTAACCCGTATCTAAACCTAAACGTAACCCTAACTCTAACCCTAACCCATACTATAACCCTAACCCTAACCCTAAACTTAACCCGAACCCTGAATCTAACCCTATCCCGTAGCCTAACCATAACTCTAACACTAACCCCTAACCCTAACCCTAACCCTAACCCTAACCCTTACCCTAACCCTTACCCAAACGGTAAACCTAACCCGGACCCTAACACTAACCCAAAACCGTACTCTAACCCTAAGCCTAACCCTAACCCTAAACCGGAATCTAAACATAACCCTAACCCTAACCCTAACCATAACCCTTAACCGTACCTTAACCCTAACCCACACCCTAACATAACCCTAACTTTAACCATTACCCTACAAGTACCCTAACCCTAAAACTAACCCGTACCCTAACCCTGACCCTAAACCTAACCCTATCCCATACACTAACCCTTACCCTAACCCTAACCCGTAACCTAAACCTAACCCTAACCCTAAACTTAACCCATACGCTAAACCTATTCCGTACCATAAACCTAACCGTAACCTGTAACCTAACCCTAAACCTAAACCTAAGCCTAACACGTTATTTAACCCTCACCCTAACCCTAACACTAACCCTACCCCGTACTCTAACCTTATCCTATACCTAACCCTAAACCTAACCCATACCCTAACCCAAACCCTAACCCTTTCCCTAACCCTAACACTAACACTAACCTTACTCTGTACTCTAACCCTAACCCTAACACTAACCCTAACCCTACTCGTACTCTACCCCTAACACTAAAACTCACCTTAACCCTAACCTGTACTGTAACCCTAACCCGTAACATAACCCTAACCCTAACCGTAATCCTAAACCTAACCCTCACCTAAACCTGACCCTAACACGTACCCTAACCCGAACCCGTAACCTAAACCTTACCCTAAACCTAAACTTAACCCGTACGCTAATCCTAGCCCGTACCCTAAACCTAACCCAAACCCGTACCTTAACCCTAACCTTAACCCTATCCGTAAACTAAACCTAACCCTAACCCTAACCCTAACCCTAACACGTTCTCTAACCCTAAACCTAACTTTAAGAGTAACCCTAACCCGTACCATAACCCTAAAACTAACCCGTACCCTAACCCCAACCCTAACCCTAACCCATATCCTAACACTAACCCTAACCCTAACCCTGACCCTCAACCTAACCCTAACACGTACACTAACCCTAACCCTAACCCTAACCCGCACCCTAAACCTATCCCTAACCCGTACCCTAACCCTAACCCGTAACCTAAACCTAATCCAAACCCTAAACTTAACCCGTACACTAACTCTATCCCGTACCCTAAACCTAACCCTAACCCGTAACCTAACCCTAAACCTAACCCTAAGCCTAACCCGTATATTAACCCTAACCCTAACACTAACACTAACCCTACCCCGTATTCTAACCCTAACCTTAACCCGTACCCGTACCCTAACCCTAAAACTAACCCTTTCCCTAAACCTAACACTAACACTAAACCGTACTCTAACCCTAACCCAAACCCTAACCCTAACCGAACTCTAAACCTACCCTAACCCTCACCCTAACTCTAACCCATACCGTAACCCTAACCCTAAAACTAACCCTTACCCTACACCTAACACTAACCCTAACTCATACCCTCACCCTAACCCTAACCCTGACCCTAACCTTAAACCTAACCCGTACCCTAAACCTAACCTTAAACCCAACCCGTACCCTAAACCTAACACTAACCCTAACGCATAGCCTAAACCTTACCCTAACCCTTGACCTAACCCGTACCCAACCCTATCTCGTACCCTAAACCTAAGCCTATCCCGTACTCAAACCCTAACAGTAACCCTAAAACATACCATAGCGCTAAACCCTAACCCTTACCCTAAGCCTAAACCGCACCCTAAAACTAAACGTAACCCTAACCCTAACCATAACCCTAACCCGTACCCTAACTCTAACCCATAACCTAACACTAACCCTAACCTTAACCGTACCCTAACCCGTACACTAACCCTAAAATTAACCCGTACCATAACCCCAACCCTAACCCTACCCGTACCATAACCCTATCCCTAACCCTAACCCTGACCCTAAACCTAAACCTAACCAGTACCCTAACCTTAACCCGCACCTAAACCTAACCCTAACCCGTACCCTAACCCTAATCCGTAACCTAAACCTAACCCTAACCCTAAATTTATCCCATACACTAACCCTATCCCGTACCCTAAACCTAACCCTAACCCGTACCCAACACTAACCTAACCCTAACCCTATCCGTACACTAACCCTAACCCTAACCCTAACTAACCCTAACCCGTACTCTAACCCTAACCCTAACCCTAAACCTAACCGTACTCTAACCCTAACCCTAACCCTCAACCTAACCCTAACCCGTACTGTAAACCTAACCCTAACCCGTACCCTAACCCGTTACCAAAACCTAACCCTAACCCGTACCCGTACCCTAACCTGTACCCTAAACCTAACCCGTATCCTAACCCTAACCCTAACCCTACCCGTACCCTAAACCTAAACCTAACCCTAACTCGTACCCTAACCCTAACCCTAACACTGACGCTAACCCTAACCCTAAACCGTACCCTAAACCTAACCGTAACCCTTGACCTAACCCGTACCCAATCCTATCCCGTAACCTAAACCTAACCCTAACCTGTACCAAAACCCTAACCATAACCCTAACCCATTGCCTAGCGCTAAACCTAACCCTAACCCTAAACCACACCCTAAACCTCAACCTAACCCTAACCCTAACCATAACCCTTAGCCGTACCCAAACACTAACCCATACCCTAAACCTAACCCTAACCTTAACCGTAACCCTGACCCGTAAACTAACCCTAAAACTAAATCGTACCCTCACCCTAATCCTAACCCTAACCCTCACCTAAACTTAACCCTAACCCGTACCCTAACCCTAACACGTAACCTAAACCTAACACTAAACCTAATTTTAACCCATACTCTAACCCTAGCCCGTACCCTAAAACTAACCCTAATCCGTACCCTAACCCTAACCCTAACCCTAACTCTAACCCGTACCCTAACCTTAACCCTTTCCCCAACCCTAACATTAACCCTAACCCATAATCTATCCCTAACCCTAACCCTAACCCTAACCGTACTCTAACCCTAACACTAAACCTCAACCTAACCCTAACCCGTACTGTAACCCTAACGCGTAACATAACCCTGCCCTAACCCGTACCCTAACCCTATCCCTAACTCGTACCCTAATCATAACCCTGACCCTAACACTAACCATAAACCGTACCCTAAACGTAACCCTAACCCTAACTCGTACCCTAACCCTAACCCTTACACTAACCCTAACCCTAAGCCTAACCCGGACCCTAAACCTAACCCTAACCCGTACCCTAACCCTAACCCGTAACCTAAACCTAACGCTAACCCTAAAGTTAACCCGTACGCTAACCCTATCCTGTATCCTGAACCTAAACCTAAATATATCGTAACCATAAATCTAACCCTAATCCTAACCCACATTAACCCTAACCCTAACCCTAACCCTAACCTGTACCCTAAACCGAACCCACACCGTAAGCCTAACCCTAAACCTAACACTAACACTAACCCATACCCTAAACCTAACACTCAACCTTGACCTAACCCGTACCCAACCCTATCCCGTACCCTAACCCTAACACTAACCAGTACCCAAACCCTAACAGTAACCCTAACCCATACCCTAGGGCTAAACCAAACCCTAACTCTAAGCCTAACCCGCGCCCTAAACCTAAACCTAACCCTATCCCTAACCATAACCCTAACCCGTACCGTAACCCTAACCCATACCCTAACAATAACCCTAACCTTATCCATAACCCTAACCCGTACCCTAACCCTAAACCTAGCCCGTACCCTAACCCCAACCCTAACCCTAACCCGTACCATAACCCTATCCCTAACCCCAACCCTGACCCTAAATCTAACCATAACCCGTACCCTAACTCTAACCCGCACCTAAACCTAACCCTAACCCGTACCCTAACCCTAACCCATAACCTAAACCTAACCCTAACCCTAAACTTAACGCGTACACTAACCGTATCCCGTACCCTAACCTAAACCTAACTAATACAATAACCCTAACCGTAACCCTAAACCGGACCATAAACCTAACCCTAACCCGTACCCTAACCCTAACCCATAACCTAATCCTAACCCTAACCCTAAAGTTAACCTTTATGCTAACCCTATCCCGTACTCTGAACCTAACCCTAAAACGTATCCTAATCCTAAATCTAAACCTAAGCCTAACCCGTACATTAACCCTAACCCTAACACTAACACTAACCCTACCCCGTACTTTAACCCTAACCCTAACCCGAAACCTAACCCTAACCCGTAATCTAAACCTAACCCTAACCCTAAACTTAACCTGTACGCTAACCCTATCCCATACCCTGAACCTAACCCTAAACCGTATCCTAACCCTAAACCTAACCCTAAGCCTAACCCTTACATTAACCCTAACCCTAGCCCTAACACTAACCCTACCCGTACTTTAACCCTAACCGTAACCCTAACCCTAAACCTAACCCTAAACCTAAACCTAACCCGTACCCTATCACTAACCCGTACACTAACACTAACCCTAACCCTAACCCTAACATTAACCCTACCCCGTACTCTAACCCTAACCCTATCCAAAACCCTAACCCTGACCCTAACCTGAACACTAACCCTAACCCGTACTCTAACCCTAACCCTAACCCTAACCGTACTCTAACCCTAAACCTAACCCTCAACCTAATCCTAACCCATACTGTAACCCTAACCCGTACCATAACCCTCACCTATACCTAACCCTAACCCGTACCCTAACCCTAACCCGTAACCTAAACCTAACCCTAACCCTAAACTTAACCCGTATGTTAACCCTATCCCGTACCCTAAACCTAACCCTAACCCGTACCCTAACCCTAACCCCATCCGTACACTAACCCTAACCCTAACCCTAAACCTAACACTAAACATAATTCGTACTATAAACCTAACCCTAACCCTAAACCTAACCCTAACCCAAACTCTACCCTAACCCATACCCTAACACTAACCCTAACCCTAACACTAACCCTAACCCGTACTCTAACCCTAAACCTAACCCTAACTCTAAACCTAACCTGTACTATAACCCTAACCCTAACCCTAACCCTAACCCGCACCTAAACCTAACCCTAACCCGTACCCTAAACCTAACCCGTAACCTAAACCGAACCCTAACCCTAAACTTAACCCGTATGAAAACCCTATTTGTACCCTAAATCAGACAGACCCTAACCCATAACCTAACCCTAACCCTAACCCTACCCATACACTAACCCTAACCCTAAACCTAAAACTAAAACTAACCCTAACCCGTACTCTAACCCTAAATCTAACCCTAATCCGGATTATAACCTTAACCCTAACCCTAACCCTAACCCTAAACCTAACCCTAAGCCGTACAGTAAACCTAACCTGTACCCTAAACCTAACCCTAATACTAACCCTGACACTAACCCTAACCCTAACCCATACCCTAAGCCTAACCCATACCCTAACCCTAACCCTAAACCATCCCTAACCCTAACCCGTACCCTAAACCTAACCCTATCCCTTGACCTAACCCGTACCCAACCCTATCCCGTAATCTCACCCTCACACTAAACCGTACCCATACCCTAACAGTAACCCTAACCCATACCCTAGCGCTAACCCTAACCCTAAACCTAACCCTAACCCACACCCTAAAACTAAACCTAACCCTAACCCTAACCATAACCCTTACCCGTACCCTAACCCTAACCCATGCCCTGACCCTAAGCCTAACCTTAAACGTAACACTGACCAGTACCTTAACCCTAAAACTAACCCGTACCCTAACCTCAACCCTAACCCTAACCCGTACCCTAACCCTAACCCTAAACCTCACCTATACCTAACCCTAACCCGTACCCTAACCCTAACCCGTAACCTAAACCTAACCCTAACCCTAAATTTAACCCGTACGCTAACCCTATCCCGTACCCTAAACATAACCCTAACCCGTACCCTAACCCTAACCTTAACCCTATTCCTACACTAACCAAAACCCTAACCCTAAACCTAAAACTAACTCTAAACCATACTCTAACCCTAAACCTAACCTTAACCTGAACTCTAAACCTAACCCGTACACTAACACTAACCCTAAACCTAACACTAACCCTAACCCGTACTCTAACCCTAAACCTAACCCTACTCTAAACCTAACCCGTACTATAACCCTAACCCTAACCCTAACCCTAACTCGCACCTAAACCTAACCCTAACCCGTAACCTAACCCTAACCCGTAACCTAACCCTAACCCTAACCCTACCCGTACACTAACCCTAACCTTAAACCTAAAACTAACACTAACCCTAACCCGTACTCTAACCCTAAATCTAACCCTAACCTGGATTATTTTTTTTTAATTTTTATTTATTTATGATAGTCACACACAGAGAGAGAGAGAGAGGCAGAGACACAGGCAGAGGGAGAAGCAGGCTCCATGCACCGGGAGCCCGATGTGGGATTCGATCCTGGGTCTCCAGGATCGCGCCCTGGGCCAAAGGCAGGCGCCAAACCGCTGCGCCACCCAGGGATCCCCCTAACCTGGATTATAACCTTAACCCTAAACATAACCCTAACCCTAAACCTAACCCTAAGCGGTACACTAAACCTAACCCGTACCCTAACCCTAACCCTAATACTAACCCTGCCACTAACTCTAACCCTAACCCGTACCCTAAGCCTAACCCATACCCTACCCCTAACCCTAAACCATCCCTAACCCTAACCCGTACCCTAAACCTAACCCTATCCCTTGACCTAACCCGTACCCAACCCAGTCCCGTAACATCACCCTAACCCTAACCCGTACCCATACCCTAACAGTAACCCTAAACCATACCCTAGCGCTAACCCTAACCCTAAACCTAACCCTAACCGGCACCCTAAAACTAAAACTAACCCTAACCTTAACCATAACCCTTACCCGTACCCTAACCCTAACCCATACCCTGACCCTAAGCCTAACCTTAACTGTAACCCTGACCCGTACCCTAACCCGAAAACTAACCCGTACCCTAACCACAACCCTAATCCTAAACCTAACCCTAACCCTAACCCTAACCCTCACCTATACCTAACCCTAACCCGTACCCTAACCCTAACCTGTAACCTAAACCTAACCCTAACCCTAAACTTAAACCGTACGCTAACCCTACCCGTACCCTAATCCTAACCCTAACCCGTACCCTAACCCTAACCCTATCCCTAACCCGATCCGTACACTAACCCTAACCCTAACCCTAAACCTAACACTAACTCTAAACCATACTCTAACCCTAAACCTAACCCTAACCCGGACTCTAAACCTAACCCGTACCCTAACACTAACCCTAACCCTAACACTAACCCTAACTCGTACTCTAACCCTAAAATTAACCTTAACTCTAACCTTAACCCGTACTATAACCCTAACCCTAACGCTAAACCTAACCCTAACCCGCACCTAAACTTAACCCTAACCAGTAGCCTAACCCAAAACTGTAACCTAAACATAACCCTAACACTAAACTTAACCTGTACGCTAACCCTATCTCGTACCCTAAATATAACCCTAACCCGTAACCTAACCCTAACCCTAACCCTATCCGAACACTTACCCTAACCCTAACACTAACACTAACCCTAACCCGTACTCTTACCCTAAACCTAACCCTAACCCGGACTATAACCCTAAACCTATCCCTAACCCTAAACCTAACACTAACCCGTACAGTAAACCTAACCCGTACCCTAACCCTAACCCTAACCCTGAACCTAACCCTAACCCTAAACCGTACCGTAACCCTAACCCATACCCTAACCCTAACCCTAACTTTAATCATAACCCTAACCTGTACCCTAACCCTAAATCTAACCCGTAACCTAACCCCAACCCTAACCCTAACCCTTATTCTAACACTAACCTTCACCCTAACCCTGACCCTAAACCTAACCCTAACCCTTACACTAACCCTATCCCTATCCCGGACCCTAAACTTAACCCTAACCCGTACCCTAACACTAACCCGTAACCTAAACCTAACGCTAATCCAAAAGTTAACCCGTATGCTAACCCTATCCCGTACTCTGAACCTAACCCTAAACCGTATCCTAACCCTAAATCTAACCCTAAGTCTAACCCGTACATTAACCCTAAACCTAACACTAACCCTACCCCGTACTTTAAACCTAACCCTAACCCTAAACCTAACCCTAACCCAATCTCTAACCCTAACCCGCACCCTAACACTAACCCTATCCCTAACACTAACCCTAACCCGTACTCTAACCCTAAAGCTAACCCTAACTCCAACCCTAACCCGTACTATAAACCTAACCCTATCCCTAACCCTAAACCTAACCCTAAACCGTACTCTAACCCTATCCCCTAGCCTAACCCTAACTCTACCCTAACCCCTAACCCTAACGCTAACCCTAACCCTTAACTTAACCCATACCCAAACTGTAAACCTAACCCGTACCCTAACACTAACCCAAACCCGTACTCTAACACTAACCCTAACCCTAACCCTTACCCTAAACCGCACCCTAAACTTAATCCTAACCCTAACCGTAACCATAGCCCTTAACCGTACCCTAACCCTAAACCACACCCTAACCCTATCCCTAACTTTAACCAAAACCCTAACCCGTACCCTAACCCTAAAAACTAGCCTGTACCCTACCCCAACCCTAACCCTAACCCATAACCTAACATTAACCCTAAACCTAACCCTGACCCTAAACCTAACCCTAACCCGTACACTAACCCTAACCTTAACCCTAACCCTTAACCATAACCCTAACCTGTACCCTAACCCTAAAATTAAACCGTACCCTAACCCCAACCCTAAACATAACCCGTACTCTAACACTAACCATAACCATAATTCTGACCCTAAACCTAACACTAACCCTTACACTAACCCTAACCCTAAACCTAACCCGGATCCTAAACCTAACCCTAACCCGTACCCTAACCCTAATTCGTAACCTAAACCTAACCCTAACCCTAAAGTTAACCCGTACGCTAACCATATCCCGTAACCTGAACCTAACCCTAAACCGTATCCTAACCCTAAATCTAACTCTCAGCCTAACCCACATTAAACCTAACCCTAGCCCTAACCCTAATCTGTACCCTAAACCTAACCCATACCCTAACCCTAACCCTAAACCTAACCCTAACCCTAAACCATACCCTAAACCTAACCCTAACCCTTGACCTAATCCGTACCCTTCCTATCCTGTACCCTAACCCTAACCCTACCCGTACCCAAACACTAACAGTAAACCTAACCCATACCCTAGGGCTAACCCAAACTCTAACTCTAAGCTTAACACGCACCCTAAACCTAAACCTAACCCTAACTCTAAGAGTAACCCTAACCTGTACCCTAACCCTAACCCATACCCTAAAACTAACCCTAACCTTAACCGTAACCCTAACCCATACACTAACCCTAAAACTAACCCGTACCCTAACCCCAACCCTACCCTAACCCATAACATAACCCTATCCCTAACCCTAAAACTGACCCTAATCCTAACCATAACCGTACCCTAACCCTAACCCGCACCTAAACCTAAGCCTAACCCGAACCCTAACCCTAACCCATAACCTAAACCTAACCCTAAGCCTAAAGTTAACGCATACACTAACCCTATCCCGTACCCTAACCTAACCCTAACTAATACCCTAACCCTAACACTAACACTAACCCTATCCATACACTAACACAAACCCTAACCCTAACCCTAACCAGTACTCTAACCCTAAACCTAACCCTAAACCTAAACCTAACCCGTAATCTAACCCTAACCCGTACCCTAACACTAACCCATACACTAACCCTAATCCTAACCCATACCCTAACCCTAAACAGAACCCTAAACCATACCCAAACCCTAATCCTAACACGTACCCTAACCCTAACCCTAACCCACACACTAAACCTACCCCTAACCCTACCTAACATGTACACTAAACCTATCCCGTACTGAAACCTTACCCCTAACCCGTACCGTAACCCTAACACTAACCCTAAACCTAACCCTAACATTATCCCTAATGCTAACCCGTACACTAACCCTAACACGAACCCTAACCCTAACCCGTACCCTAACCCTACCCGTAGCCTAACCCTAACTCTAAACCTAACCCCTAACCATAAACCTAACCCTTACCCTAACCTGTACCCAAACGGTAAACCTAAACCGTACCCTAACACTAACCCAAACCCGTACTCTAACCCTAACCCTAACCCTAACCCGCACCTTAAACTTAACACTAATCCTAACCCAAACCATAACCCTTAACCGTAACCTAACCCTAACCCATACCCTAACCCTAACCCTAACCTTAACCATAACCCTAACCTGAACCCTAACCCTAAAACTAACCCATACCCTAACCCCAACCCTAACCCTAACACGTACTCTAACACTTACCCTAACCCTAACCCTGACCCTAAACCTAACCTTAACCCGTACCCTAACCCTAACCCGTAACCTAAACCTAACCCTAACCGAAAGTTAACCCGTACGCTAACCCTATCCGGAACCCTGAACCTAACCCTAAACGGTATCCTAACCCTAAATCTAACCCTAAGCGTAACCCGTACATTAACCCTATCCTAACCCTAACACTAACCCTACACGGTACTTTAACCCTAACCCTAACCCTAACCCTAAACCTAACCCTAATCCGTACCCTAACCCTAACCCGTAACCTAAACCTAACCCTAAACCTAAACTTAACCCGTACGCTAACCCTATCCCATACCCTGAACCTAACCCTACCCCGTATCCTAACCCTAAACCTAAACCTAAGCCTAACCCGTACATTAACCCTAACCCTAACCCTAACACTAACCCTACCACGGACTTTAACCCTAAACCTAGCCCTAACCCTAAACCTAAACCTAACCCTAACCCGTAACCTATCCCTAACACGTACCCTAACACTAACCCTAACCCTAACCGGCACACTAAACCTAACACTAACCCTAGACCTAACACGTACACTAACTCTATCCCGTACCGTAACCTTAACCCTAACCCGTACCGTAACCCTAACACTAACCCTAACCCTAAACCTAACCCTAACCCTAACCCGTACACTAACGCTAACCCATACCCTAATCCTAACCCTAACCCTAACCTTATCCATACACTAACCCTAACCCTAACCCTAACACTAACCCTAACCCATACTCTAACCCTAAGCCGTACCCTAAACCTAACCCTAACACTAACACTATCCGTACACTAATCCTAACCACAACCCTAACTCTAACCCGTACCATAACCCTATCCCTAACCCTAACCCTGACCCTAAACCTAACCCATACCCACACCCTAACCCGTAACCTAAACCTAACCCTAACCCTAAACTTAACCCATACGCTAAACCTATCCCGTACCCTAAACCTAACCCTAACCCGTACCCTAACTCTGCCCCGCAACTAAACCTAACCCTAACACGTACCCTAACCCTAACCCGTAACCTAAACCTAACCCTAACCCTAAACTTAACCCGTACACTAACCCTATCCCATACCCTAAACCTAACCCTAACCCGTACCCTAACCCACACCCTAACCCTAATCCTATCCGTACACTAACCCTAACCCTAAACCTAACACTAACCCTAACCCATACTTAACCCTAACCCTACCCTAAACCTAACCCTAACCTGTACTCTAACCCTAACCGTACCCTAACACTAACACTTAACCTACCCTAAACCTAACCCGTACCCTAACCCACACCCTAACCCTAATCCTATCCGTACACTAACCCTAAACCATACGCAAACCCTAACCCTAACACTAACACTAACCCTAACCCTAACCCGCACAATAACCTAAACCTAACCCTAGACCTAACACGTACACTAAACCTATCCCGTACCATAACCTTAACCCTAACCCGTACTGTAACCCTAACACTAACCCTAACCCTAAACCTAACCCTAACCATAACCCTAAAACGTACACTTACCCTAACACGAACCCTAACCCTAACCCTAACGCGTACCCTAAACCTACTGGTAGCCTAACCCTAACTCTAACCCTAATCCCTAAACCTAAACCTAACCCTAACCCTTACCGTAACCCATACCCAAACGGTTAACCTAACCCATACCCCAACACTAACCTAAACCCGTAATCTAACCCTAACTCTAACTCTAACCCGCACCCTAAACTTAACCCTGACCCTAACCCAAACCATAACCCTTAACCATAACCTAAACCTAACGCATAACCTAACCCTAACCCTAAACTTAACCATAACCCTAAAATGTACCCTAACCCTAACACTAACCCGTAACCTAACCGCAACCCTAACCCTAACCCATACCTAACACTAACCCTAACCCTAACCCTGACCCTAAACCTAACGCTAACCTTTACACTAACCCTAACCCAACCCGCACCCTAAACCTAACCCTAACCCGTACCTTAACCCTAACCCATAACCTAAACCTAACCCTAACCCTAAACTTAACCCGTACGCTAACCCTATCCCGTACCCTAAACCTAACCCTAACTGTATACTAACCCTAAACCTAACCCTAAGCCTAACCCGTACATTAACCCTAACCCTCACACGTACACTAACCCTACCCCGTACTGTAACACTAACCCTAACCCTAAATCGTAACCTAACCCTAAACCTAAACCTAACCCTAACATTAACCCTAAACCGTACTCTCACCCTAACCCTAACCCTAACCCTAACAGTACTCTAACCCTAACCCTAGGCCTCACCCTAACCCTAACCCGTACTGTAACCCAAACCCGTACAATAACCCTAACCCTAACCCGTACCCTAACCCTATCCCTAACTCGTACTCTAACCATAACCCTAACCCTGACCCTAACCCGTACCCTAACCCGCACCCTAAACCTAACCCGTACCCGAACCCTAACCCTAACCCTAACCCGTACCCGAAAACAAACCCTAACCCTGCCCTAACCGTATCCGTACAACAAACCTAACCCTAACCCTAAACTAACACTAACCCTAACCCGTACTCTAACCCTAACACTAAACCTAACTCTAACCCGTACTCTAACCCGAACCCATACCCTAACACTAACCCTAACCCTAGCATTAACCCTAACCCGTACTCTAACCCTAAATCTAACCCTAACTCTAACCCTAACACATATTATAACCCTAACCCTAACCCTAAACCTAAACCGTACAGTAACCCTAATCCGTACCCTAACCCTAACCTAACCCTAAACCTAACCCTAACCCTGACCCTTACCCTAAAGCCAACCCGTACCCTAATCCTAAACTGTACCCTAACCCTAACCCTAACCCTAACCCGCACCCTAAACTTAACCCTAACCCTAACCCAAACCATAACCCTTAACCGTAATCTTACCCTAACCCATATCCTAAACCTAAACCTAACCATAACCGTAACCCTAACACGTACACTAGCGCTAAAACTAACCCGTACCCTAACCCCAGCCCTAACCCTACCCCGTGCCCTAACACTAACCCTAACCCTAACACTGACACTAAACCTAACCCTAACCCTTACACTAATCCTAAACCTAAACCTAACCCGCACCCTAAACTAACCCTAACCTGTACACTAACCCTAACCCGTAACCTAAACCTAACATAACCCTAAACTTAACCCATAGGCTAACCCTATCCCGTACCTTAAACCTAACACTAACCCGTATCCTAACACTAAACCTAACCCTAAGCCTAACCCGTACATTAAACCTAACCCTAACCCTAACACTAACCCTACCCCGTACTCCTACACTAACCCTAACCCTAACCCGTACCCTAACCTTAACCCTAACCCTAACCCGTACCCTAAACCTAACACATACCCTAACCCTAACCCTAACCCTTAACCTAACCCGTACCCAAACCTATCCCGTAACCTAAACCTAACCCTAACCCGTACCCAAACCCTAACAGTAACCCTAACCCATACCCTAGCACTAAAACTAACCCTAAACCTAAACCGCACCCTAAACCTAAACCTAACCCTAACCCTAACCATAACCCTTACCCGTAACCTAACCCTAACCCATACCCTAAACCTAACCCTAACCTTAACCGTAACCCTCACCCGGACCCTAAACCTAAAACTAACCCGTACCCTAACCCCAACCCTCACCCTAACCCGTACCATAACCCTATCCCTAACCCTAACCCTGACCCTAAACCTAACCCTAAACCGAACCCTAACTCTAAACTTAACCCTAAGCATAACCCTAACCCGAACCTAAACCTAACCCTAACCCGTACCCTAACCCTAACCCTAACCCTAAACCTAACCCTCACCTAAAACTGATCCTAACACGTACCCTAACCCTAACCCCTAACCTAAACCTAAATCTAAACCTAAACTTAACCTGTATGCTAACCCTAGCCCGTACCAAAACCTAAACCTAACCCATACCCTAACCCTAACCCTAACCCTAACCCTAACCCAATCCGTACACTAAACCTAACACTAACCCGTATGCTAATACTTACCCTAACCCTCACACTAACACTAACCCGTACTCTAACCCTAAACCTAACCCTAACCCTAACCCTAACCTGTACTCTAAAACCATCTCGTAGCCTAAACCTAACTCTGACCCTAACCCCTAACCCTAACCCTAACCCTTACCCTAACCCGTACCCAAACGGTATACCTAACCCGTACCCTAACACTAACCCAAACCCGTACTCTAACCCTAACACTAACCCGAACCTGAACCCTAAACCACACCCTAAACTTAACCCTAACCCTAACCCTAACCATAACCCTTAACCATACTGTTACCATAATCCACACCCTAACTCTAAACCTATCTTTAACAGTAACCCTAACCCGTACCCTAACGATAAAACTAACCCGTACCCTAACCCCAACCCTAACCCTAACCCATACCCTAACATTAACGCTAACCCTAAACCTGACCCTAAACCTAACCCTAACCCATACAAAACCCTAACCCTAACCCTAAACCGCACCCTAAACCTAAACCTCACCTGTACCCTAACCCTAACCCGTAAACTAAACCTAATCCTAAACCTAAACTTAACCCGTACAATAACTCTATCCCGTATCGTAAACCTAACCCTAACCCGTAACCTAACCCTAAACTTAATCCTAAGCCTAACCCGTACATTAACCCTAACCCTAACCCTAACTTAACCCTACCCCGCATTCTAACCCTAACCCTAACCCTAAACCTAACCCGTAACCTAACCCTAAAACTAAACCTTTCCCTAAACTTAACACTAACCCTAACCCGTACTCTAACCCTAACCCTAAACCTAACCGAATTCTAACCCTAACCCTAATCCTCACCCTAACCCTAACCCATACTGTAACCCAAACCCGTAACATAACCCTAACCCTAACCCATACCCTAACCCTAACCCCAACTCGTACCCTAACACTAACCCTGACCCTAACCCTAACCCGTACCCTAAACCTAACCCGTACCCTAAACATAACCCTAAACCTAACCTGTACCCTAAACCTCACACTAAACCTAACTCATACCCTAACCCTAACCCTAACCCTGACCCTAACCCTAAACCTAACCCATACACTAAACCTAACCCTAAACCTAACCCGTACACTAAACCTAACCGTAATCCTAACCCGCACACTAAACCTAACCCTAACCCTAGACCTAACATGTACACTAACCCTATCCCGTACTGTAACCTTAACCCTAACCCTTACGGTAACCCTAACACAAACCCTAACCCTAAACTGAACCCTAACCCTAACCCTAACCCGTATACTAACTCTAACCCGAACCCTAACCCTAACCCTAACCCGTACCCTAACATTACCCATAGCTTAACCCTAACCCTACCCCAAACACCTAACCCTAACCCTTACCCTAACCCGTACCCAAATGGTAAACCTAACCCGTACCCTAAAACTAACCCAAAACCGTACTCTAAACCTAACCCTAACCCTAACCCTAACGCACACCCTAAACTTAACCCTAACCCTAACCCAAACCATAACCCTTAACCATAACCTAACCCTAACCCATAACCTAACCCTAACCCTAACCTTAACCATAACCCTAACCAGTACCCTAGCCCTAAAACAAACCCGTACCCTAACCCCAACCCTAAACATATCCCGTAACCTAAAACTAACCCTAACACTAACCCTGACCCTAAACCTAACCCTAACCATTTCACTAACCCTAACTCTAACCCTAACCTGCACCCTAAACCTAAACCTAACATGTTCCCTAACACTAACTCGTAAACTAACACTAACCCTAACCATAACACTAACCCTAACCCGTACTCTAAACTTATACCTCAATCTAACTCAAAACCTAATCCGTACTATAACCCTAAACCTAACCCTAACCCTAATCCTAACCCGTACAGTAACCCTAAACCGTACACAAACCCTAACCCTAACCCTAACCCTAAACCTAACCCTAACCCTGACCCTAACCCTAACACTATCCCGTTCCCTAAACCTAAACCTTACCTTAGCCTTAACCCTAAACCTAACCCGTACCCTAACCTAAACATAATGCTAACCCGTACCCAAACCCTAAAGCTAACACGTACCCTAAAGCTAACCCTAACCCGCACACTAAACCTAACCCTAACCCTAGACCTAACACGTAGACTAACTCTATCCTGTACCCTAAACTTAACCCTAACCCGTACCGTAACCCTAACACCAACCTTAACCCTAACCCTAACCCTAACTCTATCCCTAATCCGTACACTAACCCTAACCCGAAACCTAACCCTAACCCTAACCCGTACCCTAACCCTATCCGTAGCCTAACCCTAACTCTAACCATAACCCTAACCCTAACCCTTACCCAATCCCGTGCCCAAATGGTAAACCTGACACGTACCCTAACACTAACCCAATCCTGTACTCTAACCCTAACACTAACCCTAACCCGCACCCTAAACTTAACCCTAACCCTAACCCAAACCATAACCCTTAACCGTAATCTAACCCTAACCCATAACCTAACCCTAAACCTAACCTTAACCGTAACCCTAACCCGTAACCTAACCCTAAAACTAACCCGTACCCTAACCCCAACCCTAACCCTAACCCGTACCCTAACACTAACACTAAGCCTAACCCTGACCCTAAACCTAATCCTAACCCTTACACTAATCCTAAACCTAACCCGCACCCTAACCCTAACCCGTAACCTAAAGCTAACCCTAAACCTATGCTTAACCCGTACGCTAAACCTATCCCGTACCCTAAACCTAACCCTAACCCGTATCCTAACCCTAAACCTAACCCTAAGCCTAACCTGTACATTACCCCTAACACTAACCCTAACATAAACCCTACACCGGACTCTAATCCTAATCCTAACCCTAACCCGTACCCTAACCCGTACCCTAACCCTAACCCTAACACTAACCCTAAACCGTACTCTAAACCTAACCCTAAACCTAACCCTAACGCTAACCGTAATCTAAACCTAACCCTAACCCTCACCCTAACCCTAACCCGTACTGTAACCCTAACCCATACCATAACCCTAACCCTAACCCGTACCCTAAACCTAACCCTAACTCACCCTAACCCTAAACCTAACCCTGACTCTAACATTAACATTAACCCATACCCTAAACCTAAACCATACCCTAACCCTAACCCTAAACATAACCCGTACCCTAAACCTAACCCTAACCATAACTCGTACCCTAACCCTAACCCTAACCCGGACCCTCACCCTCACCCTTACCCGTACTATAAGCCTAACCCATACCCTAACCCTAACCCTAAACCTAACCCACACGCTAAACCTAAACCTAACCCTAACCCTAACCATAACCCTTACCCGTACCCTAACCCTAACCAATAGCCTAACCGTAACCCTAACCTTAAACGTAACCCTGACCCGTACCCTAACCCTAAAACTAACTCGTACCCTAACCCCAACCCTAAACCTAACCCGTCCCATAACCCTATCCCTAAAGCTAATCCTGACCCTAAACCTAAGCCTAACTCGTACCCTAACCCTAACCCTAACCCTAACCCTCACCTAAACCTAACACTAACACTTACCTAACCCTAACCCGTAACCTAAACCTAACCCTCACCCTAACTTAACCCATACGCTAACCCTATCCCGTACCCTAAACCTAACCCTAACCCATACCATAACCCTAGCCCTAAACCTAACATGATCCATACACTAACCCTAACCCTAACCCTAACCCTAACACAAACCCTAACCTGTACTCTAACCATAACCAAACCCTAAAACTAACCCTAACCTGTACTCTAACCCTAACCCATACTCTAACACTAACCCTAACCCTAACACTAACCCTAACCCGTACTCTAACCCTAAACCTAACCCTAACTCTATACCTCATCCATACTATAATCCTAACCCTAACACTTACCCTAACTGTAACCCTAACCCGTACTCTAACCCTAACCCGTAGCCTAACCTAACTCTAACCCTAACCCTTAACCCTAAACCTAACCCTAAACCTTACCGTAACCCGTACCCAAACAGTAAACCTAACCCGAACTCTAACACTAACCCAAACCCGTACTGTAAACCTAACCCTATCCCTAACCCTAACCCTAAACCGCACCCTAAACTTAACCCTAAACCTAACCCTAAACATAACCCTTAAATGTACCCTAACCCTAAGCCACACCCTAAAGCTAACCCTAACTTTAACCATAACCCTAACCCGTACCCTAACCCTAAAACTAACGCGAACTCTAACCCCAAACCTAACCCTAACTCATACCCTAACACTAACTCTAACCCTAACACTGACCCTAAACCTAACCCTAACCCGTACACTAACCCTAACACTAACCCTAACCCAAACCCTAAACCTAACCCTAACCCGTACCCTAACCCTAACCCGTAACCTAAACTTAACCCTAACACTAAACTTAACCCATACGCTAACCCTATCCCGTACCCTTACCCTAACCCTAAATCGTAACCTAAACTTAACCCTAACACTAAACTTAACCCATACACTAACACTATCCCATACCCTTACCCTAACCCTCAACAGTAACCTAACCCTAAACCTAACTCTAAGCCTACCCGTACATTAACCCTAACCCTAACCCTAACACTAACCCTACCCCATACTCTAACCCTAACCCTAAACCTAAGCCTAACACGTACCCTTACACTAACACTAACCCATTCCCTAACCCTAACCGTAACCATAACCCTAACCTTAACCCTCACCGTACTCTAACCCTAACCCTAACACTCACCCTCACCCTAACCCTAACCCATACTGTAAACCTAACCCGTAACATAACTCAAACCCTAACCCGTACCCTAACCCTAAACCTAACTCGTACCCTAACCCTAACCCTGACCCTAACACTAACCATAACCCGTAACCTAAACCTAACCCATACCCTAACCCTAACCCTAACCCTAACCCATAACCTAAACCTAAACCTAACCCTAATCGTACCCTAACGCTAACCCTAACCCTGACCCTAAACCTAACCCTAACAAGTACCCTGAACCTAACCCATACCCTAACCCTAACCCTAAACCTAATACTAACCCTAACCAGTACAGTAAAACTAACCCTAACCCTTGACCTAACACGTACCCAACCCTATCTCGTACCCTAACCATAACCCTAACCCGTACCCAAACCCTAAGAGTAACCCTAACCCATACCCTAGCGCTAACCCTAACCCTAAACCTAAGCCTAAACCGCACCCTAAACCTAAACCTAACCCTAATCCTAACCATAATCCTTACCCGTACGCTAACATTAACCCATACCCTATCACTAACCCTAACCTTAACCGTAACCCTAACCCGTACCCTAAACCTAAAACTAACCCATACCCAAACCCCACCCTAAACCTAACCCGTAACATAAACCCTATCCCTAACCCTAACCGTGACCCTAAAACTAACACTAACCCGTACCCTTACCCTAACCCGCACCTAAACCTAACCCTATCACACACCCTAACCCTAACTCGTAACTTAAACCTAACCCTAACCCTAAAATTAACCCGTACATTAACCCTATCCCGTACCCTAAACGTAACCATAACCCGTACCCTAACCAACACCCTAACCCTAATCCTTTCCATACACTAACCCTAAACCTAACCCTAACACTAAACCTAACCCGTACTCTATACCTAACCCTAACCCTAAACCTAACCCTAACCCATACTCTAACCCTAACCCGTACCCTAACACTAACCCATACCCTAAACCTAAACCTAACCCATACCCTAACCCTAAATGTAACCCTAACCCGTACACGAACCCTAAACCTAACATGTACCCTAACCCTAACCCTAAACATAACCCTAACCTGCACACTAAACTTAAACCTAACCCTAGACGTAACACGTACAGTATACCTATCCCTTACCGTAACCTAAACCCTAACCCGTACCCTAACCCTACACCCGTAACCTAAACCTAACCCTAACCCTAAACTTAACCCGTACGCTAACCCTATTCTGTACCCTAAACCTAACCCTAACCCGTATCCTAATTCTAACCCTAACCCTAAGCTTAACCCGTACATTAACCCTAACCCTAACCCTAACACTAACCCTACCTTGTACTCTAACACTAACCCTAACCCTAAATCGTAGCCTAACCCTAAACCTAACCCTAACCCTAACCCTAATATTAACCCTAAATCGTACTCTCACCCTAAACCTAACCCTAACCCTAACCGAAATCTAACCCTAACCCTAACCCTCACCCTAACCCTAACCCGTATTGTAACCCAAACCCGTACCATAACCCTAACCCTAAACCGTACCCTAACCCTAACCCATACCCTAACCCTAACCCGTACCCTAATCCGTACCCTAAACCTAATCCTAACCCGTACCCTAACCCTAACCCTATTCATACACTAACCCTAACCCTAACACTAATACTAACACTAACACTAACCCTACCCGTACTCTAACCTAACCCTAACCATAAACCTAACCCTAACCCGTACTCTAACCCTAACCCGTACCCTAACAATGACCTTAACCCTATCACAAACCCTAACCCGTACTCTAACCCTAAACCTAACCCTAACTCTAACCCTAACACGTACTATAACCCTAACCCTAACCCTAAAACGTACAATAACCCTAATCCGTACACTAACCCTAACCCTAAACCTAACCCTAACCCCGACCCTAAACCTAACGCTAACCCGTACCCTAATCCTAAACCGTACCCTAACCCTAACCCTAATCCTAACCCATACCCTAACCCTAAATGTAACGCTAACCCGTACCCAAACACTAACCCTAACACGTACCCTAACCCTAACCCGCACCTAAACCTAACCCTAACCCTCGACCTAACACGTACACTAACCCTATCCCATAACCCACCTTAACACTAAACCGTACCGTAGCCATAACACTACCCTAACCCTAACCCTAACCCTAACCCTAAACTGTGCACTAACCCTATCCCGAACCCTAACCCTAACCCTAACCCGTACCCTAATGCTACCCGTAAACCCTAACCCGCACCCTAAACTTAACCCTAACCCTAACCCAAACCATAACCCTAACCCGTACCCTAACACTAACCGATATCCTAACCTAACCCTAAACTTAACCATAACCCTAACCCGTACCCTAAGAATAACCCGTAACCTAAACCGAACGCTAAGCATAAACTTAACCCGTACGCTAACCCTATCCCGTACCTTAAACCTAACCCTAACCCATATCCTAACCCTAAACCTAACCCTAAGCCTAAACCGTACATTAACCCTAACCCTAACCCTTACACTAACCCTACCCCGTACACTAACACTAACACTAACCCTAACTCGTACCCTAAACCTAACCTAACCCTGACCCTAACCCTACCCCTAACCCGGACCCTCACCCTCACCCTAACCCGTACTCTAAGCCTAACTCATACCCTAACCCTAACCCTAAACCTAACCCTAACCCTAACCCGTACACTAAACCTAACCCTAACCCTTGACGCAACCCGTATCCAAACCTATCCCGTACACTAAACCTAAATATAACCCGTACGCAAACTCTAACAGTAACACTAACCCATACCCTAGCTGTAACCCTAACCCTAAACCTCACCCCAAACCTAACCCACACGCTAAACTTAAACCTAACCCTAACCCTAACCATAACCCTTACCCGTACCCTAACCCTAACCCAAACCCTAACCGTAACCCTAACCTTAAACGTAACCCTGACACGGACCCTAACCTTAAACTAACTCGTACCCTAACCCCAACCCTAACCCTAACCCGTCCCATAACCCTATCCCTAACGCTAATCCTGACCCCAAACCTAACCCTAACCCGTACCCTAACCCTAACCCTAACCCTCACCTAAACCTAACCCTAACACTTACCTAACCCTACCCCGTAACCTAAACCTAACACTAACCCTAAACTTAACCCGTACACTAACCCTATTCGGTACCCTAACCTAACCCTAACTAATACCCTAACCCTAACCCTAACACTAACCCTATCCGTACACTAACCCTAACCCTAACACTAACACTAACCGTAACCGGTATTCTAACCCTAAACCTAACCCTAAACCTAACCCTAACCCGTACTCTAACCCTAACCCGTACCCTAACACTAACCCTTACTCTAACCCTAAACCTAACCCGTACCCTAACCCTAAACGTAACCCTAACCCGTACCCAAACCCTAACCCTAACACGTACCCTAACCCTAACCCTAAGCCTAACCCACACACTAAACCTAACCCTAACCCTAGACCTAACATGTAAACTAAACCTATCCCATACCGAAACCTTAACCCTAACCTGTACCGTAAACTTAACCCTAACCCTAACCCTAACCCTAACATTATCCCTAACCCTAACCCGTAAACTAACCGTAACACGAACCCTAACCCTAACCCGTACCCTAACCCTACCCGTAGCCTAACCCTAACACTAACCCTAACCCCTAACCCTAACCCTAACCCTTACCCTAACCCGTACCCAAACGGTAAACCTAACCTGTAACCTAACACTAACCCAAACCCGTACTCTAACCCTAACCCTAACCCTAACCCTAACCCGCACCTTAAACTTAACACTAATCCTAACCCAAACCATAATCCTTAACCGTAATCTAACCCTAACCCAACCCTAACCCTAACCCTAACCTTAATCATAACCCTAACCTGTACCCTTACCCTACAACTAACCCGTACCCTAACCCCAACCTTAACCCTAACCAGTACTCTAACACTAACCCTAAACCTAACCCTGTCCCTAAAACTAACCCTAACCCGTACCCTAACCCTAACCCGTAACCTAAACCTAACCCTAACCTTAAAGTTAACCCGTACGCTAACCCTATCCCAAACACTGAACCTAACCCTATACCGTATCCTAACACTAAATCTAACCCTAAGCCTAAACCGTACATTAACCCTAACCCTAACCCTAACACTAACCCTACCCAGTACTTTAACCCTAACCCTAACCCTAACCCTAAACCTAACCCTAACCCATACCCTAACCCTAACCCGTAACCTACACCTAACCCTAACCCTAAACTTAACCCGTACGCTAACCCTATCCCATATCCTCAACCTAACCCTAACCCGTATACTAACCCTTAACCTAACCCTAAGCCTAACCCGTACATTAACCCTAACCCAAACCCTAACACTAACCCTACCCCGTACTTTAACCCTAACCCTAACCCGAACCCTAAACTTAACCCTAACCCGTACCCTATCCCTAACACGTACCCTAACCCTAACCCTACCCCTAACCCTTACCAGCACACTAAAACTAACACTAACCCTAGACCTAACACATACAATAACCCTATCCCGTACCGTAACCTTAACCCTAAACCGTAACCTACACCTAACCCTAACCCTAAACTTAACCCGTACACTAACCCTATCCCGTACCCTAAACCTAACCCTAACCCGTACCCTAACCCTAGCCCTAAACCTAACATGATCCATACACTAACCCTAACCCTAACACTAACCCTAACCCGTACTCTAACCCTAAGCCTAACCCTAACACTAAACCTAATCCATACTATAAACCTAACCCTAACCCTTACCCTAACTGTAACCCTAACCCGTACTCTATCCCTACCCATAGCCTAACCCTGACTCTAAACCTAACCCCTAAACCTAACACTAACCCTAAACCTTACACTAACCCGTACTCCAATGGTAAATCTAACCCATACCCTAACAGTAACCCAAACCCGTACTCTAACCCTAACCCTAACCCGCACCCTAATCTTAACCCGAACCCTAAGCGAAACCATAACCCTTAACTGTAACCTAACCCTAACCCATACCCTAACCCTAACCCTAACCTTAACCATAACCCAAACCTGTACCCTAACCCTAAAACTAACCCATAACCTAACCCCAACCCTAACCCTAATGCGTACCTGAACACTAACCCTAACCCTAACCCTGACCCTAAACCTAACCCTAACCCTTACACTAACCCTAACCCTAACCCTACCCACACCCTAAACCTAACCGTAACCCGTACCCTAACCCTAACCCGTAACCTAAACCTAATCCTATCCCTAAACTTAACCCGTACGCTAAACCTATTCTGTACCCTGAACCTAACCCTAACCCGTACACTAACCCTAGCCTTAAACCTAACCTAACAATAACCCTAACCCGTACTCTAACCCTAACAATAACCCTAACCCTAACCATACTCTAACCGTAACCCTCACCCTAACACTAACCCGTACTGTAACCCACTCGTACCATAACCCTAACCCTAAGCCGTATCCTAACCCTAACCCTAACTTGTGCCCTAACCCTAACCCTAAACCTGACCCTAACCCTAACCGTAACCCGTACCCTAAACCTAACACATACCTTAACCATAATCCTAACCCTAACCCAGACCCTAAACCTAACCCTAACCCTAACTCGTACCCTAACCCTAACCCTAACCTTGACCCTAACCTTAACCCTAACCCGTACTCTAAGCCTAACCCATACCCTAACACTAACCCAAACACACCCTAACCCTAACCCGTACCCGAAACCTAACCCTAACCCTTGACCTAACCCTTACCCAACCCTATCACGTAACCTATCCCTATCCAAAACCCGTACCCCAACCCTAACAGTAACCCTAACCCATAAACTAGCACTAACACGAACCCTAACCCTAACCCGCACACTAACCCTAACCGATACCCTAACCCTAACCATTACATTAACCGTAACCCTGACCCGTATTCTAACCTTAAAACTAACCTGTACCCGAATCCCATACCTAACCCTAACCCGTACCATAACCCTACCCAAACCCTAACCCTCACCGTAAACCTAACCCTAAACCAAACCCTAACCCTAAAACTAACCCGCACCGAAATCTAACCTTAACCCCTTCCCTATCCCTAACCCGTCACCTAAACCTAACCCTAACCCTAAACTTAACCTGTACACTAACCCTATCCCGTATCCTAAACCTAACCCTAACCCGTACCCTAACCCTAACCCTAACCCTATCGGTACACTAACCCTAAGCCTAACACTAAAACTAACACTAACCCTAACCCGTACTCTAACCCTAACCCTAACCCTAACCCTAACCCTAACCCTAACCTTAACCATAACCATAACCTGTACCCTAACCCTAAAACTAACCCGTAACCTAACCCCAAACCTAACCCTAACCCGTACCTTAACACTAATCCTAACCCTAACCCTGACCCTAAACCTAACCCTAACCCTTACACTATCCCTAAACCGAACCCTAACCCTAACCCTAACCCGTACCTTAATCCTACCCGAAGCCTAACCCTATCTCTAACCCTAAATGCTAACCCTAACCCTAACCCTAACCCTTCCCTAACCTGTACCCAAATGGTTAACCTAACCCGTACCATAAAACTAACCCAAACCCATACTCTAACCCTAACTCTAACTCTAACACGCAGCCTAAACTTAACCCTAACCCTAACCCAAACCATAACCCTTAACCATAACCTAACCTTAACCCATACCCTAAACTTAACCCTAACCTTAACCATAACCCTAAACTGTACTCTAACCCTAAAACTAACCCGTAACCTAACCGCAACCCTAACCCTAACCCGTACGCTAACACTAACCCTAACCCTAACCCTGACCCTAAACCTAACCCTAACCCTTACACTAACCCTAAACCTAAGCCGCACCCTAAACCTAAACCTAACCCGTACCCTAACACTAACCCGTAACCTAAACCTAACCCTAACACTAAACTTAACCCGTACGCTAACCCTAACCCGTACCCTAAACCTAACCGTAACCCATATCGTAACCCTAACCCTAACACTAACACTAACCCTACCCCGTACTCTAACACTAACCCTATCCCTAAATCGTACCCTAACCCTAAACCTAACCCTAACCATACTCTAACCCTAAGGTTAACCCTCACCCTAACCCTAACCCGTACTGTAACCCAAACCCGTACCATAACCCTAACCCTAACCCGTACCCTAACCCTAACCCTAACCCTAACCCGTAACCTAAACCTAACCCTAACCCGTACCCCAACCCTAACCCTAACCCTAACCCTATCCGTACACTAACTCTAACCCTAACCCTAACACTAACACTAAACCTAACCCGTACACTAACCCTAACCCTAAACCTAACACAACACTAAACCTAACCCGTACTCTAACCCTAACCCGTACTCTAACACTAACCCTAACCCTAACACTAACTGCAACCCGTACTCTAACCCTAAACCTAACCCTAACTCAAACCCTAACCCGTACTATAACACTAACCCTAACCCTAACCATAACCGTAACCCTAACCCATACAGTAACCCTAACCGGCACCCTAACCCTAACCCTAAACATAACCCTGACCGAACCCTAACCCGTACACTAACCCTAAACCGTACCCTAAACCTAACCCTAAACCTAACCCATTCCCTAACCCTAAACGTAATGCTAAACTGTAACCAAACCCTAACCCTAACACGTACCCTAACCCTAACCCTAACCCGCACACTAAACCTAACCCTAACCCTAGACCTAACACATACACTAACCCTATCCCATACCCCAACCTTAACCCTAACCCGTATCGTAACCCTAACACTAACCCTAACCCTAACCCGTACACTAACCTTAACCCTAACCCTAAACCGTACCCTAACCCGTACCCTAACCCTACTCGTAGCCTAACCCTATCTATAACCCTAAACCCTAAACCTAAACCTAACCCTTCCCTAACCCGTACCCAAACGGTTAACCTAACCCGTACCCTAACACTAACCCAAACCCGTATTCTAACCCTAAAACTAAACCTAACCCTAACCCGCACCCTAAACTTAACCTGAACCCTAACCGAAACCATAACCCTTTACCGTAACCTAACCCAAACCCATACCCTAACCCTAACCCTAACCTTAACCATAAATCTAACCTGTACCCTAACCCAAAAACTAACCCATACCCTAACCCCAAACCTAACACTAACGCGTAACCTAACACAAACACTAACCCTAACCCTGACCATAACATAACCATAAACCTTACACTAATCCTAAACCTAACCTTAACCAGCACCCTAAACCTAAAACTAACCCGTACCCTAACTCTAACCCGTAACCTTAACCTAACCCTAACCCTAAACTTAACCAGTACGCTAACCCTATCCCGTACCCTGAACCTAACCCTAACCCGTATCCTAACCCTAAACCTAAACCTAAGCCTAACCCGTACATTAACCCTAACCCTAACACTAACCCTACCCCGTACACTAAACCTAACCCTAACACTAACCCTAACCCTAACCCGTACACTAACCCTAACCCTAACCTGACCTAACACTAACCCTAACCCGTACTCTAACCCTAACACTAACCCTAACCCTAACCATACTCTAACACTAACCCTAACCCTCACGCTAACCCTAACCCGTACTGTAACCCTAACCCGTACCATAACACTAAACCTAACCCGTACCCTAACCCTAACCCTAACTTGTACCCTAACCGTAACCCTAACCCTGACCCTAACCCTAACCGTAACCCGTACCCTAAACCTAACCCGTACTCTAACCCTAATTCTAACCCTAACCCGTACCCTAAACGTAACCAAACCCCAACTCGTACCCTACCCCTAAACCTAACATACCGTAAACTTAACCCTAACCCGCACCCAAAGCCTAACCCATACCCTAACACTAACGCTATACCTAACTCTAACCCTAACCTGTACCCTAACCATAACCCTAACCCTAACCCTATCCGTACACTAACCCTAACCCTAGCCCTAACACCAACACTAACCCTATCCCGTACTCTAACCATAAACCTAACCCTAAACCTAACCCTAACACTAACCCTAACCCGTCCTCTAACCCTAAACGTAACCCTAAATCTAACCCTAAAGCGTACTATAACGCTAACCCTAACCATAACCATAACCATAACCCTAAACCGTACCCTAACCCTAACCCTAACCCTGACCTAACCCTTACCCTAACCCTAACCCTAACCCTAAACCGTACCCTAACCCTAACCCTAAACCTAACCCGTACCCTAACCCTAAACGTAACGCTAACCCGTACCCAAACCCTAACCCTAACACATACCCTAAACCTAACCCTAACCCGCACACTAAACCTAAACCTAACCCTAGACGTAACACGTACACTAACCCTATCCCATACCCCAACCTTAACCCTAACCCGTATTGTAACCCTAACACTAACCCTAAACCTAAACCGTACACTAACCCTAACACGAACACTAACCCGTACCCTAACCCGTACCCTAACCCTACCCGTAGCCTAATCCTAACTCTAACCCTAACTCCTAACCCTAACCCTAACCCTAACCCTCACCTAAACCTAACCCTAACCCGTAATCTTACCCTAACCCGTAACCTAAACCTAACCCTAAACCTAATCTTAACCCGTACGCTAACCCTAGCCCTTACCCTAAACCTAACCCTAACCCGTACCCTAACCCTAACCCTAACCCTAACTCTAAACCGTACCCTAACCCTAACCCTAACCCTTTCCCTAACCCTAACACTAACCCTAACCCATATTCTAACCCTAACCCTAACCCTAACGCTAACCATACTCTAACCCTAATCCTAACCCTATCCGTACACTAACACTAACCCTAACCCTAACACTAACCCTAACCCGTACACTAAACCTAACCCTAAACCTAAACCTAACCCTAACCCGTACTCTAAACCTATCCCGTACCCTAACACTAACCCTTACCCTAAACCTAAACCTAACCCATAACCTAACCCTAAACGTAACCCTAACCCTTACCCAAACCCTAACCCTAACACGTACCCTAACCCTAACCCTAACCCGCACACTAAACCTAACCCTAACCCTAGACCTAAGACGTACACTAACGCTATCCTGTACCGTAACCTTAACCGTAACCCTAACACTAACCCTAACCCTAACTCTAACGCGTACACTAACCCTAACCAGAACCCTAACACTAAACCTAACCCGTACTCTAACCCTACCCGTAGCCTAACCCTAACCTTAACCCTAACCCTTAACCTAACCCGTAACCAAACGGTAAACCTAACCCGTACCCGAACACTAACCCAAACCCGTACTCTAACCCTAACCCTAACCTGCACGCTAATCTTAACCCTAACCCTAACCCAAACCATAACCCTTAATCGTAACCTAACCCTAACCCATACCCTAACCCTAATGTTAACCTTAACCATAACACTAACCCGTACACTAACACTAACCCTAACCCTAACCCTGACTCTAAACCTAACCCTAACCCTTACACTAACGCGAACCCTAACCCTAACCCTCACCGTACCCTACCCTACCCGTAGCCTAACCCTAACCCTACCACTAACCCCTAACCCTAAACCTAACCCTAACCCTTACCCTAACCCGTACCCAAATGGTAAACCTAACCCGTACCCTAATACTAACCCAAACCCGTACTCTAACCCTAACCCTAACCCGCACCCAAAACTTAACCCTAACCCAAACACAAACCATAACCCTTAACCGTAACCTAACCCTAACCCATACCCTAACCCTAACCCTTACCTTAACCATAAGCTTAACCCGTACCCTAACCCTAAAACTAACCCGTAACCTAACCCCAACCCTAACCCTAACCAGTAGCCTAACACTAACCCTAACCTTAACAATAACCCTAACCTGTACGCTAACCCTAAAAATAACCCGTACCCTAAAGCCAAACCAAACCCTAACCCGTACCATAACCCTATCCATAACCCTAACCCTGACCCTAAACCTAACCCTAACCCGTACCCTAACCCTAACCCGCACATAAACCTAACCCGAACCCGTATCCTAACCCTAACCCATAACCTAAACCTAACCCTAACCCTAAATTTAACCCGTACACTAACCCTATCCGTAACCTAAACCAAACCCTAACACGTACCCAAACACTAACCTAACCCTAACCCTATCAGTACACTAATCCTAACCCTAAACCTAACACTAAACCTAACCCGTACTCTAACTCTAACCCTAACCCTAAACCTAACCCTAACCTGTACTCTAACCCTAACACATAAACTAACACTAACCCTTACCCTAACCCTAAAACTAACCCATACCCTAACCCTAAACGTAAACCTAACCCGTACCCACTCCCTAACCCTAACAGGTACCTTAAACCTAATCCTAACCCTAACCCTAATCTTAACCCGCCCACTAAACCTAACCCTAACCCTAGACCTAACACGTACACTAACCCTATCCCATACTGTAACCTTAACTCTAACCCGTACTGTAACCCTAACACTAATCCTAAGCCTAAACCTAACCCTAACCCTAACCCTAACCCATACACTAACCCTAACCCGACCCTAACCCTAACCCGTACACTAACCCTACCCGTAGCCTAACCCTAACCCTACCCCTAACCCCTAACCCTAACCCTAAACCTTACCCTAACCCGTAACCAAACGGTAAACCTAACCCGTACCCTAAAACTAACCCAAACCCGTACTCTAACCCTAACCCTAACCCTAACCCTAACGCGCATCCTAAACTTAACCCTAACCATAACCCAAACCATAACCTTAACCATAACCTAACCCTAACCCATACCCGAACCCTAACCCTAACCTTAACCATAACCCTAAGCCGTACCCTAAACCTAAAACTAAACTGTACCCTAACCCCAACCCTAAATCTATCCCGTACCCTAACACTAACCCTAACCCTAAACCTGACCCTAAAACTAACCCTAAACTTACACTAACGCTAACCCTAAACCTAACCTGCACCCTAAACCTAACCCTAACCCGTACCCTAACACTAAACCGTAATCTAAACCTAACCCTAACCCTAAACTTAACCGTACGCTAACCCTATCGAGTACCCAAAACCTAACCCTAACCTTCATCCGAACCCTAAACCTAAAACTAAGCCTAACTCGTACATTAACTGTAACCCTAAACCTAACACTAACCCTACACCGAACTCTAAACCTAACCCTAACCCTAACCCGCACCCTAATCCAAACCTAACCCTTACCCTAACCATAACACTTCCCAGTACCCTCACCCTAACCCAGTCCCTAACCCTAACCCTAACCCTAACCTTGACCATAAACCTGACCCCTACACTAACCCTAAAACTACCCGGTACCCTTACCCCAACCCTAACCCTAACCCAAACCATAAACCTATCCCTATCCCTAACCCTGATGCTAACCCTAACCCTAAACCGAAACCTAACCCTAACCCTAACCCTAACCCTAACCCGCACCTAAACCTAACCCTAACACGTACCCTAAACCTAACCCGTAACCTAAACCTAACGCTAACCCTAAACTTAACCCGTACGCTAACCCTATCCTGTAGCCTAAAACTAACCCTAACCCGTACCCTAAACCTAACTCTAACCCTAACCCTAACCGAACACTAACCCTAACCCTAACCCTAACACGAACACTAACCCTAACCCGTACTCTAACCCTAACCCTAACCCTAAACCTAACCCTAACCCGTACTCTAACCCTAACCATACCCTAACACTAACCCTAACCATAACAGTAACCCTAACCCGTACTCTAAACCTATACCTCACCCTAACTCAAAACCTAACCCGTACTACAACCCTAAACCTAAACCTAACCCTAACCCTCACCATAACCCGTACAGTAACCCTAACCTGTACCCCAACCCTAAACCTAACCATAAACCTAACCCTAACCCTGACCCTGACCCTAACCCTAACCCGTTCCCTAATCCTAAACCGTACCTTAACCCTAAACCTAAACCTAACCCATACCCTAACATAAACATAACGCTAACCCATACCCAAACCCTAAACCTAACACGTACCCTAAACCTAACCCTAACCCGTACCCTAAAACTAACCCTAACCCGTACCCCAAACCTAACCCTAATCCTAACCTTGTCCGTACACTAACCCTAACACTAACCCTAACAATAACACTAACCCTAACCCGTACTCTAAACCTAACCCTAACCTTAAACCCAACCTTAACCCGTACTCTAACCCTAGCCCGTACTCTAACACTAACCCTAACCCTAACATTAACCGTAACCCGTACTCCTACCCTAAACCTAACCCTAACTCAAATCCTAACCCGTACTATAACCCTAACCCTAAACCTAACCATAATCATAACCATAACCCTAACCCATACAGCAACCCTAACCGGTACCCTAACCCTAACCCTAAACCTAATCCTGACCTAACCCTAACCCATACACTAACCCTAACCCGTACCCTAACCCTAAACGTAACGCTAAACCGTAACCAAACCCGAACCCTAACACGTACCCTAACCCTAACCCTAACCCGCACACTAAACCTAACCCTAACCCTAGACCGAACACGTACACTAACCCTATCCCATACCCCAACCTTAACCCTAACCCGTATCATAATCCTAACACTAACCCTACCCTAAACCTAACCCTAACCCGTACCCTAACCCTAACCCGAACCCTAACCCTAACCCTATCCCGTACACTAACCCTACCCGTAGCCTAACCCTATCTATAACCCTAAACCCTAACCCTAAACCTAACCCTTCCCTAACCCGTACCCAAACGGTAAACCTAAACCGTACTCTAACACAAACCCAAACACGTACTCTGACCCTAACCCTAACCCTAAACCTAACCCTAACCCGCACCCTAAACTTAACCTGAACCCTAACCGAAACCATAACCCTTAACCGTAACCTAACCCAAACCCATACCCTAACCCTAACCCTAACGTTAAACATAAATCTAACCTGTACCCTAACCCTAAAACTAACCCATACCCTAACCCCAAACCTAACACTAACGCGTACCTATCACTAACACTAACCCTAACCCTGACCCTAAACCTAACCTTAACCCTTACACTAATCCTAAACCTAACCCTAACCCGCACCCTAAACCTAACCCTAACGCGTACACTAACCCTCACCCGTAACCTTAAAATAACCCTAACCCTAAACTTATCCTGTACGTTAACCTAACCCTAAACCTAAACTTAACCCGTATGCCAACCCTATCCCGTACCCTGAACCTAACCCTAACCCGTATCCTAAATCTAAACCTAAACCTAAACCTAAGCCTAACCTGTACATTACACCTAAAACCAACCCTAATATTAACCCTACCCGTACACTAACCCTAACCCTAACCCTAACCCTAACCCGTACCCTAACCCTAACTCTAAACCTAACCCTGACACTAACCCTAACTCGTACTCTAAACCTAACCCTAAACCTAACCCTAACCCTAACCGTACTCTAATCCTAACCCTAACCCTCCCCCTAACCCTAACCCGTACTGTAACCCTAACCCGTACCATAACCCTAACCCTAACCCGTAACCTAACCCTAACCCTAACTCGTACCCTAACCCTAAACCTAACCCTGACTCTAACCCTAACCTTAACCCGTACCCTAAACCTCAACCGTACCCTAACCCTATCCCTAAACGTAAACTGTACACTAAACCTAAATCTAACCCTAACTCGTACTCTAACCCTAACCCTAACCCGGACCCTAACCCTAACCCTAACCCATACTCTAAGCCTAACCCATACCCTAACCCTAACCCTAAACCTAACCCTAACCCTAACCCGTACCCTAAACCTAACCCTAACCCTTGACCTAACGCGTATCCAAATCTATCCCATACACTAACCCTAACCATAACCCATACACAAACTCTAACAGTAACCCTAACCCATACCCTAGCGCTAACCCTAAACCTAACCCTAAACCAAAACCTAACCCACACCCTAAACGTAAACCTAACCCTAACCCTAACCATAACCCTTACCCGTACCCTAACCATAACCCATACCCTAACCGTAACCCTAACCTTAAACATAACCCTGACCCGTACCCTAACCCTAAAACTAACCCATACCCTAACCCCAACCCTAACCCTAACCTGTCCATAACCCTATCCCTAACGCTAACCTGACCATAAACCTAACCCTGACTCGTACCCTAACCCTAACCCTAACCCTAACCCTCACCTAAACCTAACCCTTACACTTACCTAACCCTAACCCGTACCCTAACCCTAGCCCTAAACCTAACATGATCCATACACTAACCCTAAACCTAACCCTAACACTTACCCTAACCTGTACTCTAACCCTAACCCTAACCCTAAACCTAACCCTAACCCGTACTCTAAACCTAACCCATACTCTAACACTAAACCTAACACTAACACTATCCCTAACCCGTACTCTAACACTAAACCTAACCCTAACTCTAAACCTAATCCATACTATAACCCTAACCCTAACCCTTACCATAACCGTAACACTAACCTGTACTCTAACCCTATCCCGTAGCCTAACCCTAACTCTAACACTAACCCCTAACCCTAAACCTAACCCTGAAACTTACCCTAACCTGTACCCAAACGGTAAACCTAAACCGTCCCCTAATACTAACCCAAACCCGTACTCTAACCCTAAACCTATCCATAAACCTAACCCTAAACCGCACCGTAAACTTAAACCTAACCCTAACCCTAAACATAATCCTTAACCGTACCCTAACCCTAACCCACACCCTAACCCACCCCTAACTTTGACCATAACACTAACCGGTACCCTAACCCTAAACCTAAACCGTACTCTAACCCCAACCCTAACCCTAACTCATACCCTAACACTAACCCTAAACCTAACCCTGACCCTAAACCTAACCCTAACCCGTACACTAACCCTAACCCTAACCCTAACCCGACCCTAAACCTAACCCTAACCCATACTCTAACCCTAACCCATAACCTAAACATAACCCTAACACTAAACTTAACCCATACGCTAACCCTATCCCGTACCATAACCCTAACCCTAACCTGTAACCTAATCCTAACCTAACTCTAAGCCTAACGTGTACATTAACCCTAACCCTAACCCTAACACTAACCCTACCCAATACTCTGACCCTAACCCTAAACCTAAGCCTAACCCGTACCCTAACCCTAACCCTAAACCTTACCCTAACCCTAACCTTCACCGTACTCTAACCCTAACACTAACCCTCACCCTAACCCTAACCCGTACTCTAAACCTAACCCGTAACATAACCCAAACCCTAACCCGTACCCTAACCCTAACCCTAACTCGTACCCTAACCCTAACCCTGACCCTAACACTAACCCTAACCCATAACCTAAACCTAACCCGTACCCTAACCCTAACCCTAACCCTAACCCATACCCTAAACCTAACCCTAACCTTAACCATAACCCTAAACTGTACTCTTACCCTAAAACTAAACAATAACCTAACCGCAACCCTAACCCTAACCTGTACCCTAACACTAACCCTAACCCTAACCCTGACCCTAAACCTAACCCTAACCCTTACACTAACCCTAACCCTAACCCGCACCCTAAACCTAACCCTAACCCGTAACCAAAACCTAACCCTAACACTAAACTTAACCCTTATGCTAACCCTATCCCGTACCCTAAACCTAACCCTAACCCGTATCCTAACCCTAAACCTAACCCTAAGCCTAACCCGTACATTAACCCTAACCCTAACCCTAACACTAACCCTACCCTGTACTCTAACACTAACCCTAACCCTAAATCGTACCGTAACCCTAAACCTAACCCTAACCATAACCCTAACATTAAGCCTAAACCGTACTCTCACCCTAACCCTAACCCTAACCCTAACCGTACTCTAAACCAAACCTTAACCCGCACCCTAACCCTAACCCGTACTGTAACCCAAACCCGTACCATAACCCTACCCCTAACCCGTACCCTAACCCTAACACTAACCCTTACCCTAACCCTTACCCAAATGGTAAACTTAACCCGTACCCTAACACTAACCAAACCCGTACTCTAACCTTAACCCTAACCTTAACCCTCACCCTAACCCTATACCGCAATCTAAACATAACCTTAACCCTAACCATAACACTTAACCGTACCCTAACCCTAAACCACACCCTAACGTAAACCTAATTTTAACCGTAACCCTAACACATACCCTAACCCTAAAACTAACCCGTACCCTAACCCCAATCTAACCCTAACCCATACCCTAAAACTAACCCTATCCCTAAACCTGACCCTATACCTAACCCTAACCCGTACACTAACCCTACCCTAGCCCGTAACCTAAACTTAACCCTAACCCTAAACTTAACCCGTACGCTAAACCTATTCCGTCCCTAAACCTAACCCTAACCCGTAACCTAACCCTAAACCTAACCCTAAGCCTAACCCGTACTTTAACCCTCACCCTAACCCTAACACTAACCCTACCCCGTACTCTAACCCTAACCTAACCCTAACCCTAAACCTAACCCATACCCTAACCCTAACCCTAACCCTTTCCCTAACCCTAACACTAACACTAACCTTACTCCATACTCTAACACTAACCCTAACCCTAACCCTACTCGTACACTAAACCTAACACTAAAACTCACCCTAACACTAACCCGTACTGTAACCCTAACCCGTAACATAACCCTAAACCTAACCCATACACTAACCCTAACCCTAACTCGTACCCTAACAATAACCCTGAACCTAACCCTAACCCGTAACCTAAACCTAACCCGTACCCTAACACTTACCCTAACACTAACCCGTACCCTAAAACTAACCCTAACCCTAACTCATACCCTAACCCTAACCCTAACCCTGACCCTAACCCTAACCCTAACCCATACCTTAAACTTAACCCGTACCCTAACCCTAACCCTAGCCCGCACCCTAAACTTCACTCTAACCCTAACTCATACCCTAACCCTAACCCTGACCCTAACCCGCACCCTAAACCTAAAACTAACGCTAACCCTAACCATAACACTTACCCATACTCTAACCCTAACCCATACCCTAACCCCAACCCTAACCCTAACCCGTACCATTACCCTATCCCTAAACCTAACCCTGACCCGTAACCTAACCCTAACCCTAACCCTAACCCTAACACAAACGCTCACCTAAACCTAACCCTATCCCGTACCTTAAACCTAACCCTAACCCGTACCCTAACCCTAACCCTAACCCGAACCCGATCTAATCCTAAACCTAACCCTAACCCTAACACTAACCCTAACCCTAACCCATACTCTACCCTAAACTTAACCCTAAATCTAACCCTAACCCATACTCTAACCCTAACCCGTACCCTAACACTAACCCTAACCCTCACACTAACCCTAACCTGTACTCTAACCCTAAACCTAAACCTAACTCTAACCCTAACCCGTACTATAACCCTAACCCTTACCCTAACCGTAACCCTAACCCGTACTCTAACCCTATCCCGTAGCCTAACCCCAACTCTAACCCTAACCCCAAACGCTAACCCTAACCCTAAACCTTACCCTAACCCGTACCCAAACGGTAAACCTAACCCGTACCCTAACACTAACCCAAACCCGTACTCTAACACTAACCCTATCCCTAAACCTAACCCTAAACTGAACCCTAACTTAACCCTGACCTAACCCTAAAAATAACCCTTAACCATACCCTAACCCTAACCCACACCCTAACCCTAACCCTAACTTTAACCATAACCCTAACCCGTACCCTAACCCTAAACCTAACCCGTACTCTAACACCAACCCTAACCCTAACTCATACCCTAACACTAACCCTAACCCTAACCCTGACCCTAAACCTATCCGTAACCCGTACACTAACCCTAACCCTAACCCTAACCCGAACCCTAAACCTACCCTTACCTGTACCCTAACATTAACCCGTAACCTAAACATAACCCTAACACTAAACTTAACCCATACGCTAACCCTATCCCGTACCATAACCCTAACCCTAACCTGTAACCGAACCCTAACGTAAATCTAAGCCTAACCCGTACATTAAACCTAAGCCTAACCCTAACACTAACCCTACCCAATACTCTAACCCTACCCTAACCCTAAGCCTAACCCGTACCCAAACCCTAAACCTTTCCCTAAACCTAACCTAACCCTAACCCTCACCGTACTCTAACACTAACCCTAACCCTCACCCTAACCCTAACGCGTACTCTAAACCTAACCTGTAACTTAACCCAAACCCTAACCCGTACCCTAACCCTAACCCTAACTCGTACCCTAACCCTAACCTGTTACCTAAACCTAACCCGTACCCTAACCCTAACCCTAACCCTAACCCATACCCTAAACCTAACCCTAACCCTAACTCGTACCCTAACCCTAACCCTAACCCTGATCTTAAACCTAACCCTAACCCGTACCCTAAACCTAACCCATACCCTAACCCTAAACCTAAACCTAATCCTAACCCTAACCAGTACACTAAACCTAACCCTAACCCTTGACCTAACCCGTACCCAACCCTATCTCATACCCTAACCCTTACCCTAACCCGTACCCAAAACCTAACAGTAACCCTTACCCCTACCCTAGCGCTAAACCTAACCCTAAATCTAAGCCTAACCCGCACCCTAAACCTAAACCTAACCCTAACCATAACACTTAACCGTACCCTAACCCTAATCCATACCCTATCACTAACCCTAACCTTAACTGTAAACCTAACCCGTACCCTAACCCTAAACCTAACCCTAGACCTAACACGTACAGTAAACCTATCCCTTACCATAACCTTAACCCTAACCCGTACCGTAACCCTAACACTGACCCTAAACCTAATCCTAAACTTAACCCTAACCCTAACCCGTACACTAACCCTAAACCGAACCGTAACCCTAACCCGTACCCTAAACCTACCCGTAGCCTAACCCTATCTCTAACCCTTAAAGCAAACCCTAACCCTAACCCTTCCCTAACCCGTACCCAAATGGTTAACCTAACCCGTACCATAAAACTAACCCAAACCCATAATCTAACCCTAAATCTAACTCTAACCCGCAGCCTAAACTTAACCCTAACCCTAACCCAAACCATAACCCTTAACCGTAACCTAACCCTAACCCATACCCTAAACCTAACCCTAACCTTAAAAATAACCCTAAACTGTACCCTAACCCTAAAACTAACTCGTAACCTAACAGCAACCCTAACCCAAATCCGTACGATAACACTAACCCTAACCCTAACCCTGACCCTAAACCTAACCCTAACCCTTACACTAACCCTAAACCTAACCCGCACCCTAAACCTAAACCTAACCCGTACCCTAACACTAACCCGTAACCTAAACCTAACCATAACACTAAACTTAACCCGTACGCTAACTCTAACCCGTACCCTAAACCTAACCGTAACCCGTATCGTAACCCTAAACCTAACCCTAAGCCTAACCCGTACATTAACCCTAACCCTAACCCTAACACTAACCCTACCCCGTACTCTAACACTAACCCTAACCCTAAATCGTACCCTAACCCTAAACCTAACCCTAACCGTACTCTAAACCTAAGGTTAACCCTCACCCTAACCCTAACCGTACTGCAACCCAAACCCGTACCATAACCCTACACCTAACCCGTAACCTAACCCTAAACCTAACCCGTACCCTAACCCTAACCCTAACCCTAACCCGTAACCTAAACCTAACCCTAACCCGTACCCCAACCCTAACCCTAACCCTAACCCTATCCGTACACTAACCCTAACCCTAACCCTAACACTAACACTAAACCTAACCCGTACTCTAACCCTAACCCTAACCCTAACATTAACACTAAAACTAACCCGTACTCTAACCCTAACCCGTACTTTAACACTAACCCTACCCTTAACACTAACTGTAACGCGTACTCTAACCCTAAACCTAACCCTAACTCAAACCCTAACCCGTACTATAACACTAACCCTAACCCTAACCATAACCGTAACACTAACCCATACAGTAACCCTAACCCGCACCCTAACCCTAACCCTAAACATAACCCTGACTGAACCCTAACCCGTACACTAACCCTAAACCGTACCCTAAACCTAACCCTAAACCTAACCCATACCCTAACCCTAAACGTAACACTAAACCGTAACCAAACCCTAAACCTAACACGTACCCTAACCCTAACCCTAACCCGCACACTAAACCTAACCCTAACCCTAGACCTAACACGTACACTAACCCTATCCCATACCCCAACCTTAACCCTAACCCTTATCGTAACCCTAACAATGACCCTAAACCTAAACCTAACCCTAACCCGTACACTAACCCTAAACCGAACCCTAAACCGTACCCTAACCCGTACCCTAACCCTACTCGTAGCCTAACCCTATCTATAACCCTAACCCTAACCCTAACCCTAACCCTAACCCGTACACTAACCCTAAGCCTAAGCCTAACCCTAAACCTAACCCGTACCCTAAACCTACCTGTAGCCTAACACTAACACTAACCCTAACCCCTAACCCTAACCCTAACCCTAACCCTTCCCTAAACCGTACCCAAACGGTTAACCTAACCCGTACCCTAACACTAACCCAATCCCGTACTCTAACCCTAACTCTTAACTCTAATCCGCAGCCTAAACTTAACCCTAACCCTAAACCAAACCATAACCCTTAACCCTAACCTAACCCTAACCCATACGCTAAACCTAACCCTAACCTTAAACATAACCCTAAACTGTACTCTAACCCTAAAACTAAACCGTAACCTAACCCCAACCCTAAACCTAACACGTACCCTAACACTAACCCTAACCCTAACCCTGACCCTAAACCTAACCTTAACCCTTACACTAACCCTAACCCTAACCCGCACCCTGAACATAACCCTAACCCGTACCCTAACCCTAACCCGTAACCTAAACTAACCCTAACACTAAAATTAACCAGTACGTTAACCCTGCCCCGTACCCTAAAACTAACCCTAACCTGTATCCTAAACCTAAACCTAAACCTAAGCCTAACCCGTACATTAACCCTAACCCTAACCCTAACACTAACCCTACCCTGTAATCTAACACTAACCCTAACACTAAATTGTATACTAACCCTAAACCTAAACCTAACCATAACCCTAACATTAACCCTAAACCTTACTCTCACCCTAACCCTAACCCTAACCATACTCTAACCCTAACACTAACCCTCACCCTAAACCTAACCCGTACTGTAACCCAAACCCATACCATAACCCTAACCCTAACCCTAACCCTGACCCTAACCCTAACCCTAACCTGTACCCTAAACCTAACCCGTACCCTAACCCTAACCCGTACCCTAACCCGTACCCTAAACCTAACCCTAAACTGTACCCCAACCCTAACCCTAACCCTAACCCTATCCGCACACTAACCCTAACCCTAACCCTAACCCTAACCCTAACACTAACACTAACACTAACTCTAACCCGTACTCTAACCCTAACCCTATCCCTAAACATAACCCTAACCCGTACTCTAACCCTAACCCGTACTCTAACACTAACCCTAACCCTAACACTAACCGTAACCTGTACTCTAACCCTAACCTAACCCTAACTCAAACCCTAACCCGTACTATAAGGCTAACCCTAACCCTAACCATAACCATAACCCTAACCCATACAGTAACCATAACCGGCACCCTAACCCTAACCCTAAACCTAACCCTGACCTAACCTTAACCCGTACACTAACCCTAATCCGTACCCTAACCCTAACCCTAAACCTAAAACGTACCCTAACCCTAAACGTAACGCTAAACCATAACCAAACCCTAACGCTAACACGTACCCTAACCCTATCCTGCACACTAAACCTAACCCTGACCCTAGACCTAACACGTACAGTAACCCGATGCCATACCCCAAACTTAACCCTAACCCGTATCGTAACCCTAACACTAACCCTACCCTAAACCTTACCCTAACCCTTACACTAACCCTAACCCGAAACCTAACCCTAACCCTAACCCGTACCCTAACCCTACCCGTAGCCTAACCCTATCTATAACCCTAAACCCTAACCTTAAACCTAACCATACCCTATCCCGTACCCAAACGGTAAAACTAACCCGTACCCTAACACTAACCCAAACCCATACTCTAACCCTAACCCTAACCCTAAACCTAACCCTAACCCTTACACTAAACGTAACCCTAACCCGCACCCTAACCCTAAACCGTAACTTAAACCTAACCCTAAACCTAAACTTAACAAGTACGCTAACCCTATCCCGTACATTAAACCTCACCCTAATCCGTATCCTAACCCTAAACATAACCCTAAGCCTAACCTGTACATTACCCCTAACACAAACCCTAACATTAACCCTACCCCGTACTCTAACCCTAACCCTAACCCGTACCCTAACCCTACCTGAAGCCTAACACTATCTATAAGCCTAAACCCTAACCCTAAACCTAACCCTTCCCTAACCTGTACCCAAACGGTAAACCTAAACCGTACCCTAACACAAACACAAACCCGTACTCTAACCCTAACCCTAACCCTAACCGTAACCCTAACCCTAACCCGCACCCTAAACCTAACCCTAACCCTAAACATAATCCTTACCCGTACCCTAACACTAACTCATACCCTAACACTAATCCTAACCTTAACCATAACCCTAACCCGTACCCTAACCCTAAACCTAACCCATACCCTAACCCCAACCATAACCCTAACCCATACAATAACCCTATCCCTAACCCTATACCCTGACCCTAAACCTAACCCTAACCCGTACCCTAACCCTAACCCATAACCTAAACCTAACCCTAACCCTAAACTTAACCCGTAACTAACCCTATCCCGTACCCTAATCCTAACCCTAAAACGTACCCTAACCCTAACACTAACCCTAACCATATCCATACAGTAAACCTAATCCTAACACTAACACTAAGCCTAACCCATACTCTAACCCTAACCCTAACCCTAAACTTAACCCTAACCCGTACTCTAACCCTATCCCGTACCCAAACACTAACCCTTACCAACCCTAACCCTAAACCTAACCCTAACCCGTACTCTAAACCTATCCCATAACCTAAAACTAACACTTAAACTAACCCTAAACCTAACCCGTACCCTAACCCTAAACGTAACCCTAACCCGTACCCAAACCCTAACCCGAACGCGTACCTTAACCCTAAACCTAAACCTAACCCTCAACCAAACCCTAAACAGTACTGTAACCCTAACCCGTACCATAACCCTAACCCTAAACGGTATCCTAAACCTAACCCTAATTCGTACCTAACCCTAACCCTGACCCTAAGCCTAACCCTAACCCATACCCTAAACCTAAACCTATACCATACCCTAACCCTAACCCTAAACCTAAACCTGACCCTAACCCTAACCCTAACACATACCCTAAGCCTAACCCATACCCTAACCCTAACTCTAACCCTAACCCTAACTCTAACACTAACCCTACCCCGTACTCAAACCCTAATCCAAACCCGTACCCGTACCCTTACCCTAACCCTAGCCCTAACCCTAACACTAACCCTAACCCGAACTCTAGCCCTAACCCTAACCCTCACGCGAACCCTAACCCGTCCTGTAACCATAACCCATACCATAACGCTAACTCTAGCCTGTACCCTAACCCTAACCATAATTCGTACACTAACCCTAACCCTAACCCTAACAGATACCCTAAACCTAACCCGTACCCCAACCCTACACCTAACCCTAACACGCACCCTAAACCTAACCCTAACCCGTAACCTAACCCTAACCCGTAACGTAAACCTAACCCTAAACCTAAACTTAACCCGTACGATAAACCTATCCCGTACCCTAAACCTAATACTAACCCGTATCCTAACCCTAAACCTAACCCTAAGCTTAAACCGTACATTAACCCAAACCCTAACCCTAACACTAACCCTACCCCATTCCCTAACCCTAACCCTAACCCAAACCCTCTCCCGTACCCTAACACTAATCCTAACCCTAACACTAACACTAACCCTACCCTGTACCCTTACCCTAACCCTAACCCAAACCCTATCCCGTACCCTAACACTAACCCTAACCCTAACCCTAACACTAACCTTACCCTATACTCTAACCCTAATCCTAACCCTAACCCTAAACTTAGCCTAACCCTAACACTAACCCTAACCCGTATTCTAACTCTAACCTTAACCCTAACCCTAACCGTACTCTAACCATAACCCTAAGCCTCACCCTAACCCTATCCCGTACTGTAACACTAACCCGTACCATAACCCTAACCCTAACCCGTACCCTAACCCTAACCCTATCTGTACCCTAACCCTAACCCGTACCCAAACTCTAACAGCACCCTTACCCATACCCTAGCGCTAACACTTACCCTAAACCTAAGCCTAACCCGCACCCTAAACCTAAACCTAACCCTAACCCTAAACATAACCCTTACCCGTACCCTAACCCGAACCCTTACCCTAACCCTAACCCTGCCCTAAACCTAACGCTAACCCTTACACTAACCCGAAACCTAACCCGCATCCTAAACCTAACCCTAACCTGTACCCTAACCCTAACCCGACCCTAACCCTAACCCTAACCCTACCCTAACCCTAACCCTAACCCTAACCCGTACCCTTAACCTAACCTGTACCCTAACCCTAACCCTAAACCTAACCCTAACCCTAAACCGTACCCTAAACCTAACCCTAAACCTGCCCTAACCGTATCCGTACAACAAACCTAACCCTAACCCTAAACTAACACTAACCCTAACCCGTACTCTAACCCTAACACTAAACCTTACCCTAACCCGTACTCTAACCCGAACGCATACCCTAACACTAACACTAACCCTAACACTAACCCTAACACTAACCCTAACCCGTACTCTAACCCTAAACTTAACCCTAACTCTAACCCTAACACGTATTATAACCCTAACCCTAACCCTAAACCGTACAGTAACCCTAATCCGTACCCTAACCCTAAACCTAACCCTAAACCTAACCCTAACCCTGACCCTAACCCTAACGCTAACCCGTACCCTAATCCTAACCCGTACCCTAACCCTAAACGTAACGCTAACCCGTACCCAAATCCTACCCCTAACACGTAACTTAACCCTAACCCTAACCCTAACACGCACCTAAACCTAACCCTAACCCTAGACCTAACACGTACACTAACCCTATCCTGTAACCCAACCTTAACCCTAAACCGTACCGTAACCATAACACTAACCCTAAACCTAACCCTAACCCTAACCCGTACAATAACCCTATCCCGAACCCTAAACCTAACCCTAACCCGTACCCTAACGCTACCCGTAGCCTAACCATAACTATAACCCAAACCCTTAACCCTAACCCTAAACCTTACCCTAACCCATACCCAAACGGTAAACCTAACCCGTACCCTAACACTAACCCAAAACCGTACCCTAAACCTTACCCTAACCCTGACCCTAACCCTAACCCGCACCCTAAACTTAACCCTAACCCTAACCCAAACCATAACCCTTAACCGTAATCTTACCCTAACCCATATCCTAAACTTAACCCTAACCTTATACGTAACCTTAACCTGTACACTAACGCTAAAACTAACCCGTACCCTAACCCCAGCCCTAACCCTACCCCGTGCCCTAACACTAACCCTAACCCTAACACTGACACTAAACCTAACCCTAACACTTACACTAATCCTAAACCTAAACCTAACCCGCACCCTAAACCTAACCCTAACCCGTACCCTAACCCTAACCCGTAACCTAAACCTAACCCTAACCCTAAACTTAACCCGTAGGCTAACTCTATCCCATACCTTAAACCTAACCCTAACCCGTATCCTAACCCTCAACCTAACCCTAAGCCTAACCCGTTCATTAAACCTAACCCTAACCCTAACACTAACCCTACCCCGTACTCCTACACTAACCCTAACCCTAACCCGTACCCTAACCCTAACCCTAACCCTAACCCGTACCCTAAACCTAACACATACCCTAACCCTAAGCCTAACCCTTGACCTAACCCGTACCCAACCCTATCCAGTACCTAAACCTAACCCTAACCCATACCCAAACCCTAACAGTAACCCTAAACCATACCCTAGCGCTAAAATTAACCCTAACCCTAAACCGCACCCTAAACCTAAACCTAACCCTAAACCTAACCATAACCCTTACCCATAACCTAACCCTAACCCATACCCTAAACCTAACCCTAAACTTAACCGTAACCCTGACCCGTACCCTAAAGCTAAAACTAACCCATACCCTAACCCCAACCCTAAACCTAACCCGTACCCTAACCCTAACCCTAACCCTAACCCATACCCTAAACCTAACCCTAACCCTAACTCGTACCCTAACCCTAACCCTAACCCTGACCCTAAACCTAACCCTAACCCGTACCCTAAACCTAAGCCATACCCTAACCCTAACCCTAAGCCTAATCCTAACCCTCAGCAGTACACTAAACCTAACCCTAACTCTTGACCTAACCCATACCCAACCCTATCTCGTACCCTAACCCTAACCCTAACCCGTACCCAAACCCTAACAGTAACCCTTACCCATACCCTAGCGCTAACCCTAACCCTAAACCTAAGCCTAACCCGCACCCTAAACCTAAACCTAACCCTAACCATAACCCTTACCCGTACCCTAACCCTAACCCATACCCTATCACTAACCCTAACCTTAACCGTAACCCTAACCCATACTCTAACCCTAAACCTAACCCTAGACCTAACACGTACAGTAACCCTATCCCTTACCATAACCTTAACCCTAACCCGTACCGTAACCCTAACACTAACCTTAACCCTAACCCTAACCCTAACCCTAACCTTAACCCGTACACTAACCCTAACCCGAAGCCTAACCCTAAACCTAACCCGTACCCTAAACCTACCTGTAGCCTAACACTAACACTAACCCTAACCCCTAACCCTAAACCTAACCCTAACCCTTCCCTAAACCGTACCCAAATGGTTAACCTAACCCGTACCCTAACACTAACCCAATCCCGTACTCTAACCCTAACTCTAACTCTAACCCGCAGCCTAAACTTAACCCTAACCCTAACCCAAACCATAACCCTTAACCCTAACCTAACCCTAACCCATACCCTAAAACTAACCCTAACCTTAAACATAACCCTAAACTGTACTCTAACCCTAAAACTAACCCGTAACCTAACCGCAACCCTAAACCTAACACGTACCCTAACACTAACCCTAACACTAACCCTGACCCTAAACCTAACCTTAACCCTTACACTAACCCTAACCCTAACCCGCACCCTGAACATAACCCTAACCCGTACCCTAACCCTAACCCGTAACCTAAACCTAACCCTAACACTAAACTTAACCAGTACGCTAACCCTACCCCGTACCCTAAAACTAACCCTAACCTGTATCCTAACCCTAAACCTAAACCTAAGCCTAACCCGTACATTAACCCTAACCCTAACCCTAACACTAACCCTACCCTGTACTCTAACACTAACCCTAACCCTAAATCGTATACTAACCCTAAACCTAAACCTAACCATAACCCTAACATTAACCCTAAACCTTACTCTCACCCTAACCCTACCCTAACCATACTCTAACCCTAACCCTAACCCTCACCCTAAACCTATCCCGTACTGTAACCCAAACCCATACCATAACCCTAACCCTAACCCGTACCCTAACCCTCCCCGTAGCCTAACACTATCTATAACCCTAAACCCTAACCCTAAACCTAACCCTTCCCTAACCCGTACCCAAACGGTAAACCTAAACCGTACCCTAACACAAACACAAACCCGTACTCTAACCCTAACCCTAACCCTAACCCTAACCCTAACCCGGCACCCTAAACCTAACCCTAACCATAACCATAACCCTAACCCTAACCCTAACCCTAACCCTAACCCTAACCCTAACCCGAACACTAACCCTAACCCTAACCCGTACCCTAAACCTAACCGTAGCCTAACCCTAACTCTAACCCTAACCCCTAACCCTTACACTAACCTTAACCCTTCCCTAACACGTACCCAAACGGTTAACCTAACCCGTACCCTAACACTAAACCAAACCCGTACTCTAACCCTAACTCTAACTCTAACCCACAGCCTAAACTTAACCCTAACCCTTACCCAAACCATAACTCTTCCATAACCTAACCCTAACCCATACACTAAATCTAAGCCTAACATTAACCATAACCCTAAACTGTACTCTAACCCTAAAAGTAAACCATAACCTAACTGCAACCCTAACCCTAACCCGTACCCTAACACTAACCCTAACCCTAACCCTGACCCTGACCCTAAACCTAACCCTAACCCTTACACTAACCCTAAACCTAACCTGCACACTAAACCTAACCTTAACCCATACCCTAACCCTAAACCGTAACCTAACCCTAAACCTAACCCTAAACTGAACCCGTACGTTAACCCTATCCCGTACCCTAACCCGAACCCTAACCCTAATCCTAACCCTCACCTATACCTAACCCTAACCCGTACCCTAACCCTAACCCGTAACCTAAACCTAACCCTTACCCTAAACTTAACCCGTATGGTAACACTATCCCGTACCCTAAACCTAACCCTAAGCCGTACCCTAACCCTAACCCTAACCCTAATCCTATCTGTACACTAACCCTAACCCTAACCCTAAAACTAACCCTAACCCTAACCAGTACCCTAAACCTAACCCTTGACCTAACCCGTATCCAAAACTATCCCGTACCCTAACCCTAACCCTAACCCGTACCCAAAACCTAACAGTAAACCTAACCCATAACCTAGCGCTAACCCTAACCCTAACCCTAACCCAGACCACAAACCTAACCCTAACCCTGGCCCTAACACTAACCCTATCCCGTACCCTAACCCTAAACCATACCCTAACCCTAACCATAAACCTAACCCATACCCTAACCCTAAACTTAACCCTAGCCTGTACCCAAACCCTAACTCTAACACATATCCTAACCCTAACCCTAACCCTAACCCGCACACTGAACCTAAACCTAACCCTAGACTTAACACGTACACTAACCCTATACCATACCATAACCATAACCATAACCCGTACCATGACCCTAACACTAACCCTAAACCTAAACCTAACCCTAACCCTAACCCTAACCCGTACACTAATCCTAACCCGAACCTTAACCCTAAACCTAACCCGTACCCTAACCCTACCCGTAGCCTAATCCTAACCTTAACCCTAACCCCTAACCATAAACCTAACCCTAACCCTTACCCTAACCCGTACCCAAATGGTAAACCTAACCCGTACCCTAACACTAACCCAAACACGTACTCTAACCCTAACGATAACCCTAACCCACACCCTAAACTTAACTCTAACCCTAACCCAAACCATAACCCAACCGTAACAACCCTAACCCATGACCTAACCCTAACCCTAACCTTAAACATAACCCTGATCCATACCCTAATCCTAAAACTAACCCGTAACCTAACCCAAAACCTAACCCTAACCCTGACCCTACACCTAAACCTACCGCTTACCCTAACCCTAACCCTAAACCAACCCGCACCTTAAACCTAACCCTAAACCGTATCCTAACCCTCAACCTAACCCTAAGCCTAACCCGTACATTAAACCTAATCCTAACCCTAACACTAACCCTACCCCATACTCCTACACTAACCCTAACCCTAACCCGTACCCTAACCCTAACCCTAACCCGTACCCTAAACCTAACACATACCCTAACCCTAAGCCTAACCCTTGACCTAACCCGTACCCAACCCTATCCAGTAACCTAAACCTAACCCTAACCCATACCCAAACCCTAACAGTAACCCTAAACCATACCCTAGCGCTAAACTTAACCCTAATCCTAAACCGCACCCTAAACCTAAACCTAACCCTAACCCTAACCATAACCCTTACCCGTAACCTAACCCTAATCCATACCCTAAACCTAACCCTAAAATTAACCGTAACCCTGACCCGTACCCTAAAGCTAAAACTAACCCATACCCTAACCCCAACCCTAAACCTAACCCGTACCCTAACCCTAACCCTAACCCTAACCCATACCCTAAACCTAACCCTAACCCTAACTCGTACCCTAACCCTAACCCTAACCCTGACCCTAAACCTAACCCTAACCCGTACCCTAAACCTAAGCCATACCCTAACCCAAACCCTAAACCTAATCCTAACCCTCAGCAGTACACTAAACCTAACCCTAACTCTTGACCTAACCCATACCCAACCCTATCTTGTACCCTAACCCTAACCCTAACCCGTACCCAAACCCTAACAGTAACCCTTACCCATACCCTAGCGCTAACCCTAACCCTAAACCTAAGCCTAACCCGCACCCTAAACCTAATCCTGACCCTAACCATAACCCTTACCTGTACCCTAACCCTAACCCATACCCTATCACTAACCCTAACCTTAACCGTAACCCTAACCCATACTCTAACCCTAAACCTAACCCTAGACCTAACACGTACAGTAACCCTATCCCTTACCATAACCTTAACCCTAACCCGTACCGTAACCCTAACACTAACCCTAACACTAAACCTAACCCTAACCCTAACCCTAACCCGTACACTAACCTTAACCCAAAGCCTAACCCTAAACCTAACCCGTACCCTAAACCTACCTGTAGCCTAACACTAACACTAACCCTAACCCCAAACCCTAATCCTAACCCTAACCCTTCCCAAAACCGTACCCAAACGGTTAACCTAACCCGTACCCTAACACTAACCCAATTCCGTACTCTAACCCTAACTCTAACTCTAACCCGCAGCCTAAACTTAACCCTAACCCTAAACCAAACCATAACCCTTAACCCTAACCTAACCCTAACCCATACCCTAAACCTAACCCTAACCTTAAACATAACCCTAAACTGTACTCTAACCCTAAAACTAAACCGTAACCTAACCACAACCCTAAACCTAACACGTACCCTAACACTAACCCTAACCCTAATCCTGACCCTAAACCTAACCTTAACCCGTACACTAACCCTAACCCTAACCCGCACCCTGAACATAACCCTAACCCGTACCCTAACCCTAACCCATAACCTAAACCTAACCCTAACACTAAACTTAACCAGTACGCTAACCCTACCCCGTACCCTAAAACTAACCCTAACCTGTATCCTAACCCTAAACCTAAACCTAAGCCTAACCCGTACATTAACCCTAACCCTAACCCTAACACTAACCCTACCCTGTACTCTAACACTAACCCTAACCCTAAATCGTATACTAACCCTAAACCTAAACCTAACCATAACCCTAACATTAACCCTAAACCTTACTCTCACCCTAACCCTAACCCTAACCATACTATAACCCTAACCCTAACCCTCACCCTAAACCTAACCTGTACTGGAGCCCAAACCCATACCATAACCCTAACACTAACCCGTACCCTAACCCTAACTCGTACCCTAACCCTAACCCTAACCCTGACCCTAACCCTAACCCGCACCCTAAACTTAACCCTAACCCTAACCCAAACCATAACCCTTAACCGTAATCTTACCCTAACCAATATCCTAAACTTAACCTAACCTTAACCGTAACCCTAACCTGTACACTAATGCTAAAACTAACCCATACCCTAACCCCAGCCCTAACCCTACCCCGTGCCCTAACACTAACCCTAACCCTAACACTGACACTAAACCTAACCCTAACCCTTACACTAATCCTAAACCTAAACCTAACCCGCACCCTAAACCTAACCCTAACCCGTACCCTAACCCTAACCCGTAACCGAAACCTAACCCTAACCCTAAACTTAACCCGTAGGCTAACTCTATCCCGTACCTTAAACCTAACCCTAACCCGTATCCTAACCCTCAACCTAACCCTAAGCCTAACCCGTACATTAAACCTAACCCTAACCCTAACACTAACCCTACCCCGTACTCCTACACTAACCCTAACCCTAACCCGTACCCTAACCCTAACCCTAACCCGTACCCTAAACCTAACACATACCCTAACCCTAAGCCTAACCCTTGACCTAACCCATACCCTTCCCTATCCAGTAACCTAAACCTAACCCTAACCCATACCCAAACCCTAACAGTAACCCTAACCCATACCCTAGCGCTAAACTTAACCCTAACCCTAAACCGCACCATAAACCTAAACCTAACCCTAACCATAACCATAACCCTTACCCGTAACCTAACCCTAACCCATACCCTAAACCTAACCCTAAACTTAACTGTAACCCTGACCCGTATCCTAAACCTAAAACTAACCCATACCCTAACCCCAACCCTAACCCTAACCCGTACCATAACCCTATCCCTAACCCTAACCCTGCCCCTAAACCTAACCATAAACCGAACCCTAACTCTAAACTTAAACCTAACCATAACCCTAACCCGCACCTAAACCTAACCTTAACCCGACCCTAACGCTAACCCTAACCCTAAACCTAACCCTCACCTAAACCTGACCCTAACACGTACCCTAACCCTAACCCGTAACCTAAACCTAACCCTAAACCTAAACTTAACCCATACGCAAACCCTAGCCCATAACTTAAACCTAACCCTAACCCATACCCTAAGCCTAACCCTAACCACCCTAACCCAATCCCAATTCGTACACTAAACCTAACCCTAACCCGTACCCTAATACTAATCCTAACCCTCACACTAACCCTAACCCGTACTCTAACCCTAAACCTAACCCTAACTCTAACCCTAACCCCTACTATAATCCTAAACCTCACCCTTACCCTAACCCTAACCCTAACCTGTACTCTAACACTATCCCGTTGCCTAAACCTAACTCTAACCCTAACCCCTAACCCTAACCCTAACCCTAACCCTTACCCTAACCCATAACCAAACGGTATACCTAACCCGTACCCTAACACTAACCCAAACCCGTACTCTAACCCTAACACTAACCCTAACCCGTAATCTAACCCTAACCCTAACCCGAACCCTAACCCTAACCCTAACCGTACTCTAACCCTACACTAACCCTCACCCTAACCCTAACCCGTACCGTACCTAACCTTAACATAACCCTAACCCTATCCTGTACCCTATCCCTAACCCTAACTCGTACTCTAACCCTAAACCTGACCCTAACACTAACCCTATCCCGTAACCTAAACCTAACCTGTACCCTAACTCTAACCCTAACCTGTACTCTAACACTATCCCATAGCCTGAACCTAATTCTAACCCTAACCCCTAACCCTAAACCTAACCCTAAACCTTTCCCTAACCCGTACCCAAACGGTATACCTAACCCGTACCCTAACACTAAACCAAACCCGTACTCTAACCCTAACACTTACCCTAACCCGAACCCTAAACCACACCCTTAACTTAACCCTAAACCTAACCCTAACAATAACCCTTAACCATACCTTTACCCTAACCCACACCCAAACTCTAAACCTATCTTTTACAGTAACCCTAACCCGTATCCTAATGATAAAACTAACCCGTACCCTAACACCAACCCTAACCTTAACCCATATCCTAACACTAACGCTAACCCTAACCCTACCCTCAACCTAACCTAACCCTTACACTAACCCTAACACTAACCTTAACCCGCACCCTAAACCTAACCCTAACCCGTACCGTAACCCTAACCCGTAACCTAAACCTACCCTAATCCTAAACTTAACATGTACGCTAATCCTATCCTGTAACCTGAACCTAACCCTAAACCGTATCCTAACCCTAAACCTAACCCTAAGCCTAACCTGTATATTAAACCTAGCCTTAACACTAACCCTAACCCGTAATTTAACCCTAACCCTAAACCTAACCCTAACCCGTAACTTAACCCTAACACTAAACCTAAACCTGACCCTAACCCTAACCCATACCCGTACCCTAAACCTAACCCGTACTTTAATCCTAACCCTAACCCGTACCCTATACATAAACCTAACCCTAACTCGTACCCTAATGCTAAGCCTAACACTGACCCTAACCCTAACCCTAACCCGTACCATAAGCCTAACCCATATCCTAACCCTAACCCTAAACCTAACCCTAACCCTATCCCGTACCCTAAACTTAACCCGTAACCTAACCCTAACCCTAACCCTATCTCTACACTAACCCTAACCCTAACCCTAACACTAACACTAACCCTAACCCGTACTCTAACCCTAAACCTAACCCTAACCCGGACTATAACCCTAACCCTAACCCTAAACCTAAACCTAACCCTAAGCGGTACAGTAAACCTAACCTGTACCCTAACCCTAACCCTAATACTAACCCTGAAACTAACCCTAACCCTAAACCGTACCCTAAGCCTAAGCCATATCCTAAACCTATCCCTAAAGCATCCCTAACCCTAACCCGTACCCTAAACCTAACCCTATCCCTTGACCTAACCTGAAACCAACCTTATCCCGTAACCTAACCCTAACCCAAACCCATACCCAAACCCTAACAGTAACCCTAACCCATACCCTAGCGCTAACCCTAACTCTAAACCTAACCCTAACCCGCACCCTAAACCTAAACCTAACCCTAACCCTAACCATAATCCTTACCCGTACCCTAAACCTAAGCCATACCCTAACCCTAACCCTAAACTTAACCGTAACCCTGACCCGTAACCTAACCCTAAAACTAACACCTTCCTTAACACCAACCCTAACCTTAACCCGTACCCTAACCCTAACCCTACCCCTCACCTATACCTAACCCTAAGCCGTACCCTAACCCTAACCCATAACCTAAACCTAACCCTAACCCTAAACTTAACCCATATGCTAACCCTATCCTGTACCCTACAACTAACCCTAACCTGTACCCTAACCCTAACCCTAACCCTAACCCTATCTGTACACTAATCCTAACCTGAAACCTAAACCTAACACTAAACCTATACCATACTCTAACCCTAAACCTAACTCTAAAACTAACCCTAACCTGAACTCTACCACTAACCCGTACCTAACACTAACCCTAACCCTGACACTAACCCTGACCCGTACTCTAATCCTAAACCTAACCGTAACTATAACCCTAACCCGTATTATAACCCTAACCCTAACGCTAACCCTAACCCTAACTGGCACCTAAACTTAACCCTAACCAGTACCCTAACCCTAACCCGTAACCTATACATAACCCTAACCCTAAACTTAACCCGTACGCTAACCCTATCTCGTACCCTAAATCTAACCCTAACCCATACCCTAATCCTAACCCTAACCCTAACACTAACACTAACCCTAACCCGTACGCTTACCCTCAACCTAACCCTAACCCGGACTATAACCCTAACCTAACCCTAACCCTAAACCTAACCCTAACCCTAACCCTAACCCTAACACTAACCCAAACCCTAACTCTGACCCTAATCCTAACACTAATCCGTACTCTAATCCTAACCCGTAACCTAAACCTAACCATTACCCTAAAATTAACCCGTACGCTAACCCTATCCCGTACCCTAAAACCTAACCCTAACCCTAACACCTACCCTAACCCTAACCCTAACCCTGACACTAACCCTATCCTTAATGTGTACCCTAAACCTAACCCATACCCTAACCCTAACCCTAAACCTAATCCTAACCCTAACCCGTACCCTAAACCCAACCATAACACTTGACCTAACCCGTAACCAACCCTATCACGTACCCTTACCCTAAACCTAAACCGTACACAAAGCCTAACAGTAACCCGAACCCATACCCTAGGGCTAACCCAAAACCTAACTCTAAGCCTAACCCACACCGTAAACCTAAACCTAACCCTAAACCTAACCATAAACCTAACCCGTACCCTAACACTAACCCATACCCTAACACTAACCCTAACCTTACCCATAACCCTAACCCGTACACTAACCCTAAAACTAACCCGTAACCTAACCCCAACCCTAACCCTAACCTGTACCATAACCCTATCCCTAACCCTAACCCTGACCCTAAACCTAACCATAACCCGTACCCTAACCCTAACCCGCACCTAAACCTAACCCTAACCCGTACCCTAAGCCTAACCCGTAACCTAAACCTAACCCTAACCCTAAACATAACGCGTACACTAACCCTATCCCATACCCTAAACCTAACCCTAACCCGTACCCTAACCCTAACCCTAACTCTAACCCTATCCGTACACTAACCCTATCCCTAACCATAACACTAACCCTAACCAGTACTCTAACACTAAACCTAACCCTAAACCTAACCCTAACCCGTACTCTAACCCTAACCCGTACCCTAACACTAACCCTTACCCTAAACCTTAACCTAACCTGTACACTAACCCTAAACGTAACCCTAAACCGTACCCAAACCCTAACCCTAAAACGTACCCTGACCCTAACCCTAACCCGCACACTAAACCTAACCCTAAACCTAGACCTAACACGTAAACTAAACCTATCCCATACCGAAACCTTAACCCTAACCCGTAATGTACCCCTAACACTAACCCTAACCCTAACCCTAACCCTAACCCTAACCCTAACACTAACCCTAACCTGAACACTAACCCTAACCCGAACCCTGACCCTAAACCTAACCCGTTCCATAACCCTACCCGTAGCCTAACCCTAACTCTAACCCTAACCCCTAAAACTAACACTAACCCTTACCCTAACCCGTACCCAAATGGTAAACCTAACATGTACCCTAACACTAACCCTAACCCGTACTCTAACCCTCACCCTAACCCTAACCCCCACCTTAAACTTAACCCTAACCATAACCCAAACCATAACCCTTAACTGTAACCTAACCCTAACCCATACCCTAATCCTATCCTTAAACTTAAACATAACCCTAACCTGTACCCTAACCCTAAAACTAACCTGTACCCTAACCCCAACCCTAACTCTAACCCGTACTCTAACAATAAACTTAACCCTAACCCTGACCCTAAACCTAACCCTAACCCTTACACTAACCCTAACCCTAAACATAACCCGGACCCTAAACCTAACCCTAACCCGTACCCTAACCCTAACCCGTAACCTAAACCTAACCCTAACCCTAAAGTTAACCCATACGCTAACCCTATCCCGTACACTTAACCTAACCCTAAACCGTATCCTAACCCTAACCCGTAACCTAAACCTAAACCTAACCCTAAAGTTAACCCATACGCTAAACCTATCCCATACCCTGACCCTAACCTTAAACCGTATCCTAACCATAAATCTAACTCTAAGCCTAACCCGTACATTAACCCTAACCCTAACACTAACATGAACCTGTACCCTAAACCTAACCCATACCCTAACCCTAACCCTAAACCTAACCCTAACCCTAACCCGTACCCTAAACCTAACCCTAACCCTTGACCTAACCCGTACCCAACCCTATCCCGTACCCTAATCCTAAACCTAACCCGTACCCAAACCCTAACAGTAACCCTACCCATACCCTAGGGCTAACACAAACCCTAACTCTAAGCCTAACCTGCACCCTAAACCTAAACCTAACTCTACCCTAACTCCAACCCTAACCCTAACCCGTGCCATAACCCTATCCCTAACCCTAACCCTGACCCTAAACTTAACCATAACCCGTAAACTAACTCTAACCCGCACCTAAAACTAACCCTAACCCGTACCCTAACCCTTATCCGTAACCTAAACCTAACCCTAACCCTAAACTTAAAGCGTACACTAACCCTATCCCGTACCCTAAACCTAACCCTAACCCGTACCCTAACCCTAACCCTAACCCTAACCCTAACTCTAACCCTATCCACACATTAACCATAACCCTAAAACTAACACTACCCTAACCAGTTATCGAACCCTAAACCTAACCCTTAACCTAACCGTAACCCGTACTCTAACCCTAACCCGTACCCTAACACTAACCCTTACCCTAACCCTAAACCTAACCCGTACCCTAACCCTAACAGTAACCCTAACCCATACCCAAACCATAACCCTCACTCGTACCCTAACCCTAAACCTAACCCTAACCCGCACACTAAACCTAACCCTAACCCTAGACGTAACATGTAAACTAAACATATCCCGTACCGAAACCTTAACCCTAACCCGTACCGTAACCCTAACACTAACCCTAACCCTAAACCTTACCCTAACCCGTACACTAACCCTAAACCAAACCCTAACCCTAACCCTAACCCGTACCCTAAACCTACCCGTAGCCTAACCCTAACTCTAACCCTAACCCTAACCCTAACCCTAACCCTAACACTTACCCTTACGCTAACCCGAAGCCAAATGGTAAACCTAACCCGTAACCTAACACTAACCCAAACACGTACTCTAACCCTAACCCTAACCCGCACCTTAAACTTAACCCTAACCCTAACCCAAACCATAACCCTTAACTGTTACCTAACCCTAACCCATACCCTAAACCTAACCCGTAACCTAAACCTAACCCTAAACCTAAACTTACCCGTACAATAACACTATCGCGTACCCTAAACCTAACCCTAACCCGTACCCTACCCCTAACCCTAACCTGTACCCTATCCGTACACTAACCCTACCCCTAACCCTAAACCTAAAACTAACCTTAAATCGTACTCTAACCCTAACTCTAACACTAAACCTAACCAAACCCGAACTCTAACCCTAACCCGTACCCTAACATTAAACCTAACCCTAACACTAACCCTAACCCGTACTCTGACCCTAAACCTAACCCTAACTATAACCCTAACCGGTACTATAACCCTAACCCTAACCCTAACCCTAACCCTAACCCTAACCCTAACCCACACCTAAACTTAACCCTAACCCGTTCCCTAACACTAACCCGTAACCTAAACCGAACCCTAACCCTAAACTTAACCCGTACGCTAACCCTATCCCGTACCCTAAACCTAACCCTAACTCGTACCCTAACCCTAACCCTATCCGTACTCTAACCCTAACCCTAACTCTAAACCTAACATTAACCCTCAACCGTACTCTAACACTAACCCTAACCCTAAACCTAACCCTAAACCGAACTCTAACCCTAACCAGTACCCTAACACTAACCCTAACCCTAACACTAACCCTAACCCGTACTCTAACCCTAAACCTAACCCTAACTCTAAACCTAACCCGTACTATAACCCTAACCCTGACCCTAACCCTAACCCTAACCCGCACCTAAACTTAACCCTAACCGGTACCCTAACCCTAACCCGTAACCTAAACCTAACCCAAACCCTAAACTTAACCCGTATGCTAACCCTATCTCGTACCCTAAACCTAAACCTAATCCGTACCCTAACCCTAACCTTAACCCTATCCGTACACTAAACCTAACCCTAACCCTAACACTAACACTAACCCTAACCCGTAATCTTACGCTAAACCTAACCCTAACCCGGACTATAACCCTAACGCTAACCCTAAACCTAACCCTAACCCGTACAGTAAACCTAACCCGTACACTAACCCTAAACCTAACCCTAACCCATACCCTAAACCTAACCCTAACCCGTACCCTAACCCTAACCCTAATCCTAACACTGACCCTAACCCTAACCCTAACCCGTACCTTAAGCCTAACCCATACCCTAACCCTAACCCTAAACCTAACCCTAATCCTAACCCGTATCCTAAACCTAACCCTAACCCTTGACCTAACCCATACCCAACCCTATCCCATACCATAACCCTAACCCTAACCCGTACCCAAAACCTAAAAGTAACCCTAACCCATACCCTAGCGCTAATCCTAACCCTACCCCTAAGCCTAACCCGTACTCTAAACCTAAAACTAACCCGTACCCTAACCCCAACCCTAACCCTAACCCGTACCATAACCCTATCCCTAACCCTAACCCTGACCCTAAACCTAACAATAACCCGTACCCTAACCCTAACCCACACCTAAACTTAACCCGTACCTGTAGCCCAACCCTAACCCATAACCTAACCCTAACCCTAACCCTAAACTGAACCCATACACTAACCTTATCCCGTACCCTAAACCTAACCCTATCTCGTACCCTAACCCTAGCCCTAACCCTAACCCTATCCATACACTAAACCTAACCCTAACCCTAACACTATCCCTAAACCGTATATTAAACCTAACCCTAAACCTAAACCTAACCCTAACCCGTACTCTAACCCTATCCTGTACCCTAACACTAACCCTTACCCTAACCCTAAACCTAACCCATACCCTAACCCTAAACGTAAACCTAACGCGTACCCAAACCCTAACCCTAACACGTACCCTAACCCTAACACTAACCCTAACCCTCACCCTAACCCTAACCCGTACTGTAACCCTAACCCGTACCATAACCCTAACCCTAAACCGTACCCTAACCCTAACCCTAATTCGTATCCTAACACTAACCCTAACGCTGACCTTAACCCTAACCCTAACCCGTACCCTAAATCTAAACTGTACCCTAACCCTAAACCTAACCTTAATCCATACCCTAAACCTAACCCTAACCCGTACCCTAACCCTAACCCAAACCCTAAACCTGACCCTAACCCTAAACCTAACGTGTACCCTAAGCCTAACCGATACCCTAACCTAACCCTAACCCTAACACTAACACTAACCCTACCAAGTACTCTAAACCTAACCCTAACCCTAACCCGTACCCTAACCCTAAACCTAACCCTAACCCTAAACCTGACCCTAAACCTAAACCTAATGTGTACCCTAAGCCTAACCGATACCCTAACCCTAACCCTACAATAACCCTAACACTAACCCTACCAAGTACTCTACCTAACCCTAACCCGTACCGTACCCTAACCCTAACCCTAACCCTAACACTAACCCTAACCCGTACTCTAACCCTAACCCTAACACTAACTTTAACCGTACCCTAACCCTCAACCTAAACCGAACCTGTACTGTTACCCTAACCAGTACCATAAACCTAACACTAACCCGTACCCTAAACCTAACCCTAACCCATACCCTAACCCTAACCCTTACAGTAAACCTAACCCTAACCCGTACCCTAAGCCTAACCATAACCCTAACACTAAACCTAACCTGTACTCTAAACCTAACCGTAAACCTAACACTAACCCTAACCGTACTCTAATCCTAACCCTAACCCACACCCTAACCCTAGCCCGTACTGTAACCCTAACCCGTACCATAACCCTAAACCTAACCCGTAAACTAACACTAACCCTAACTCGTACCCTAACCATAAAACTTACCCTGACTCTAACCCTAACCTTAACCCGTACCCTAAACCTCAGCAGTACCCTAACCCTAACCTAACACTAACCCGGACCCTAAACCTAACCCTAACCCGTACCCTAACCCTAACCAGTAACCTAAACATAACCCTAACACTAAACTTAACCCATCCGCTAACCCTATCCCGTACCCTAACCCTAATCCTAACCTGTAACCTAACCCTAACCTCACTCTAAGCCTAACCCGTACATTACCCCTAACCCTAACCCTAACACTAACCCTACCCAATACTCTAACCCTAACCCTAACCCTAATCTTAACCCGTACCCTAACCCTAACCCTAAACCTTACCCTAACCCTAACCCTCACCGTACTCTAACCCTAACCCTAACTTCACCCTAACCCTAACCCGTACTCTAAACCTAACCCATAACATAACCCAAAACCTAACCCGTACCTTAACCCTAACCCAAACTCGTACCCTAACCCTAAACCTAACCCTTACCCTAACGCTAACCCGTACCCTAAACCTACCCGTAGCCTAACCCTAACTCTAAACCTAACCCCTAAACCTAACCCTAACCCTAACCCTTCCCTAACCCATACCCAAACGGTTAACCTAACCCGTACCCATAACTAACCCAAACCCATACTCTAACCCTAACTCTAACTCTAACTCTAACCCGCAGATATAACGTAACCCTAACACTAACCCAAATCATAATCCTTAACCGTAACCTAACCCTCACCCATACCCTAAACCTAACCCTAACCTTAACCATAACCCTAAACTGTACTCTAAACCTAAAACTAAACCATAACCTAACCACAACCCTAAACCTAACCCGTACCCTAACACTAACCCTAACCCTAACCCTGACCGTAAACCTAACCTATACCTTACACTAACCCTAACCCTAACCCGCACCCTAAACCTAACCCTAACCCGTACCCTAACCCTAACCCGTAACCTAAACCTAACCCTAACACTAAACTTAACCCGTACGCTAACCCTATCCCGTACCCTAAACCTAACCCTAACCCGTATCCTAACCCTAAACCTAAACATAAGCCTAACCCGTACATTAACCCTAACCATAACCCTAACACTAACCCTACCCCGTACTCTAACACTAACCCTAACCCTAAATCGTAACCGAAACCTAAACCTAACCCTAACCATAACCCTAACATTAACCCTAAACCGTACTCTCACCCTAACCCTAACCCTAACCCTAACCATACTCTGAACCTAACCCTAACCCTCACCCTAACCCTAACCCGTACTGTAACCCAAACCCGTATCATGACCCTAACCCTAACCCGTACCCTAACCCTAACCCTAACTCGTACCCTAACCCTAACCCTAACCCTGACCCTAAACCTAACCCTAAACCGTACCCTAAACCTAACCCGTACCATAACCCTAACCCTAACCCTATCCGTACACTAACCCTAACCCTAACCCTAACACTAACACTAACCCTAACCCGTACTCTAACCCTTACCCTAACCCTAAACCTAACCCTAACCCGTACTCTAACCCTAACCCGTACTCTAACACTAACCCTAACCCTAACACTAACCGTAACCCGTACTCTAACCCTAAACCTAACCCTAACTCAAAACCTAACCCGTACTATAAGGCTAACTCTAACCCTAACCATAACCATAACCCTAACCCATACAGTAACCCTAACCGGTACCCTAACCCTAACCCTAAACCTAACCCTGACCTAACCCTAACCCGTACCATAACCCTAACCCTAAACCGTACCCTAACCCTAACCCTAACTCGTACACTAACCCTAACCCTGACCCTAACCCTAACTGTACTCTAACCCTAACCCTCACCCTAACACTAACCCGTACTCTAACCCTAACACGTACCATAACCCTAACCCTAACCCATACCCTAAACCTAACCCGTACCCTAAACCTAACCCCAACCCTAAACCTAACCCGTACCCTAAAACTAACCCTAACCGTAAATCGTACCCTAACCCAAACCGTAACACGGACACTAACCCTAAACTTTACCCGTACCCTAAACCTAACCCGTACCCTAACCCTAACTCTAACCCTAACCCGTACTATAACACTAACACTAACCCTAACCCTAATACTAACCCGTACTCTAACCCTATCCCGTAGCCTAACCCTAACTCTAACCCTAAAACCTAACCCTAACCATTACCCTAACCCTTTCCCAAATGGTAAACCTAACCCATACCCTAACAAAAACAAAAACCCGTACTCTAAACCTAACCCTAACCCTAAACTTAACCGTAACCCCGACCCGTACCCTAACCCTAAAACTAACCCATAGCCTAACCCCAACCCTAAACAAACCCGTACCATACCCTATCCCTAACGCAAATCCTGACCCTAAACCTAATTCTAACCCGTACCCTAACCCGTACCCTAACCCTAACCCTACACTAACCCTCACCTAAACTTAACCCTCTCCCGTACCTTAAAACTAACCCTAACCTTAACCCGTAGCCTAACCCTAAACCGAACCCGATCCGTACACTAACCCTATCCCTAACACTAACCCTGACACTAACCCTAACCCGACACTAACCCTAAACCTAACCCTAACTCTAACCCTAACCCATACTATAACACTAACCCTAACCCTAACCTTAACCCGAACCCGTACTCTAAACCTATCCTGTAGCCTAACCGTAACTCTAACCCTAACCCCTAACCCTAACCCTAACCCTAACCCTTACCCTAACCCATACCCAAACGGTAAACCTAACCCGTACCCTAACACTAACCCAAACCCGTACTCTAACCCTAACCCTAACCGTAAACCTAACCCTAACCCTAAACCGCAATCTAAACATAACCCTAACCCTAACCATAAACCTTAACCGTACCCTAACCTTAACCCACACCCTAACATAACCCTAACTTTATCCGTAACCCTAACACGTACCCTAATCCTAAAACTAGCCCGTACCCTAACCCTTACCCTGACACTAACCCGTACACTAAACCTAACCCTAACCCTAACTCATACCCTAACCCCTAACCCTAACCCTGACCCTAACCCTAACCCTAACCCGTACCCTAACCCTAAAACTAACCCGTACCCTAACACTAACCGTAACCCTAACCCTGACACTAAATATAACCCTAACCCTTACACTAACCCTAACACTAACCCTAACCCGTTCCCTAAACATAACCCTAACCCGTACCTTAACCCTAACCCGTAACCTAAACCTAATCCTAACCCTAAACTTAACCCGTACGCTAACCCTATCCCGTACCCTAAACCTAACCCTAACTCTTATCCTAACCCTAAACCTAACGCTAAGCCTCACCAATACATTAACCCTAACCCTAAACCTAACACTAACGCTAACCCGTACTCTAAACCTAACACTAACCCTAACCCTAACACTAACCCTAACTCGTACTCTAAACCTAAACCTAACCGTACACTAACCCTAACACTAACCCTCACCCTAACACTAACCCATACTGTAAACCTAACCCCTACCATAACCCTAACCCTAACCCATACCCTAACCCTAAACCTAACTCGTACACTAACCCTAACCCTGATTCTAACCCTAACCGTACTCTAACCCTAACCCTTACCCTCACCAAACACTAACCCATACTATAGCCCTAACACGTACCATAACCTTAACCCTAACCTGTACCCTAAACCTAACCCTAAACCTAAATCGTACCCTAACCCTAACGCTAACACTGACCCTAACCCTAAAACTAAACCATACACTAAACCTAACCCGTACCCTAACCCTAACTCTAACACTAACCCATACTATAACCCTAACCCTAACCCTAATACTAACCCAAACTCTAACCCTATCCCATAACCTATCCCTAACTCTAACCCTAACCCCTAACCCTAACCCTTACCCTAACCTGTACCCAAACGGTACACCTAACCCGTACCCTAATACTAACCCAAACCCGTACTCTAACCCTAACCCTAACCCGTACCCTAACCCTAAAACTAACCCGTACCCTAACACTAACTGTAACCCTAACCCTGACCCTAAACATAACCCTAACCCTTACACTAACCCTAACACTAACCCTAACCCGTTCCCTAAACATAACCCTAACCCGTACCTTAACCCTAACCCGTAACCTAAACCTAATCCTAACCCTAAACTTAACCCTAACCCTAAGCCTAACCATAACCCTTAACTGTACCCTAACCCTAAGCCACACCCTAACCCTAACCCTAACTTTAACCGTAACACTAACCCATACCCTAACCCTAAAACTAACCCGTACCCTCACCCCAACCCTAACCCTAAACCATACCCTAACAGTAACCCTAACCCTAACCCTGACCCTAAAAATAACCCTAACCAGTACACTGAACCTAAACGGCACCCTAAACCTAACCCTAATCTGTTCCCTAACCCTAACCCCGTAACCTAAACCTAAACCTAACACTAAACTTAACACGTACGCTAACCCTATCCCATACCCTAAACCTAAACCTAACACGTAACCCACCCCTAAACCTAACCCTAAGCCTAACCCGTACATTAAACCTAACCCTAACCCTAACACTAACCCTACCCCGTACTCTAACCCTAGCCCTAACCCTAACCCTAACTCTAACCCTAAACCGTACCCTAACCCTAACCCTAACCCTTTCCATAACCCTAACACTAACACTAACCCGTACTCTAACCCTAAACCTAACCCTAACCCTAACACTAACCCTAACCCGTACTCTAAACCTAACACTAACCCTCACCATAACCCTAACCCGTACTGTAACCCTAACCCGTAACATAACCCTAACCCTAACCCGTACCCTAACCCTAAACCTAACTCGTTCCCTAACCCTAACCCTGACACTAACACTAACCCTAAATTGTAACCTAAACCTAACCCATACCGTAACCCTAAACCTAACCAGTACCCTAAACCTAACCCTAACCCTAACTCATACCCTAACCCTAACCCTAACCCTAACCCTGACCCTAAACCTTACCCAAACAGTAAACCTATTCAGTACCCTAACACTAAACCAAACCCGTACTCTAACCCTAACCCTAACCCTAAACCTAACCCTAAACCACAATCTAAACATAACCCTAAACCTAACCCTAACCATAACCCTTAACCGTACCCTAACCCTAACCCTCACCCTAACATAACCCTAAATTTAACCGTAACCCTAACACGTACCCTAACCCTAAAACTAACCCGTACCCTAACCCCAAACCTAACCCTAAACCATACCCTAACACTAACCCTAACCGTAACCCTGACCCTAAACCAAACCTAAACCGTACACTAACCCTAACCCTAACTCTAACCCGTAACCTAAACCTAACCCTAAACTTAACCCGTACGCTAAACCTATTCCGTACCCTAAACCTCACCCTAACCCGTAACCTAAACCTAAACCTAACCCTAAGCCTAACCCGTAATTTAACCCTCACCCTAAACCTAACAATAACCCTACCCCGTACTCTAACCCTAACATACCCTAACCCTAAACCGAGCCCACCCTAAAACTACCCCTAACCCTTTCCCTAACCCTGACAAAACCCTAACCCATACTCTATCCCTAACCCTAAACCTAACCCTAACCCTAACCGTACTCTAACCATAACCCTAACCCTCAACCTAACCCTAACCCGTACTGTAACCCTAACCCGTAACATAACCCTAAACCTAACCCGCAGCCTAACCCTAACCCTAACTCGTACCCTAAACCTAACCCTAACCCTAAACTTAACGCGTACACTAACCCTATCCCGTACCCTAAACCTAACCCTAAACCTAAATCGTACCCTAACCCTAACCCTAACGCTGACTCTAACCCTAAACCTAACCCATACCCTAAACCTAACCCGTACCCTAACCCTAACTCTAACCCTAACCCATACTATAACCCTAACCTTAACCCTAACCCTAGCCATTACCCTAAACCTAACCCTAAACCTAACTCGTACCCTAAACCTAACCCTAACCCTGACCCTAACCATAACCCTAACCCGTACCCTAAACCTAACCCATACCCTAACCCTAACCCTAAACATAACCTTATCCCTAACCCGTACAGTAAAACTAACCCTAACCCTTGACCTACTCGTAGCCAACCCTATCCCGTACCCTGACCCTAACCCATACCCTACACTAACCCTAACCTTAACTGTAACCCTAACCTGTACCCTAACCCTAAAACTAACCAGTACCCTAACCCCAACCCTAACCCTAACCTGTATCATAACCCTATTTCTAACCCTAACCCTGACCCTAAACCTAACACTAAAACTAAACTAACACTAACGCTAACCCGTACTCTAACCCTAACACTAAACCTAACCCTAACCTGTACTCTAACCCTAACCCGTACCCTAACACTAACCCTAACCCTAACACTAACCCTACCCATACTCTAACACTATACCTAACCCTAACTCAAACCCTAACCCGTAGTATAACACTAACCCTAACCCTACCCATACAGTAACCCTAATCCGTACCCTAACCCTAACCCTAAACCTAACCCTAACCCTTACCCTAAACCTAATGCTAACCCGTACCCTAATCCTAAACCGAATCTAACCCTAACCCTAAACCTAACCCATACCCTAACCCTAAACGTAACGCTAAACCGTACCCAAACCCTAACCCTAACACGTACCCTAACCCTAATCCTAACCCGCACCTAAACCTAAGCCTAACCCTAGACCTAACACGTACACTAACCCTATTCCGTAACCCAACCTTAACACTAACCCGTACCGTAACCATAACACTAACCCTAACCCTAACCCTAAACTGTACACTAACCCTATCCCGAACCCTAACCCTAACCCTAACCCGTACCCTAACGCTACCCGTAGCCTAACCATAACTCTAACCCTATCCCCTAAACCTAACCCTAACCCTTACCCTAACCCATACCCAAACGGTAAACCTAACCCATACCCTAACACTAACCCAAACCCGTAACCTACACCTAACCCTGACCCTAACCCTAACCCGCACCCTAAACTTAACCTTAATCCTAAGCAAAACCATAACCCTTAACCGTAATCTAAACCTAACCGATATCCTAACCTAACCCTAACCCTAACCCTAAGCCTAACCCGCACCCTAAACTTAACCTAACCCTAACCCTAGCCATAACACTTACCCGTAACCTAACCCTGACCCATACCCTAACAGTAACCATAAACTTAACCATAACCCTAATCCGTACCCTAACCCGTACCATAACCCTATCCCTAACACTAACCCCGACCCTAAACATAACCCTAACCCGTACCCTAAACCTAACCCGCACCTAAAACTAACCCTAAACTGTACCCTAACCCTAACCCGTAACCTAAACCTAACCCTAACCCTAAACTTAAACCGTACACTAACCCTATCCCGTACCCTAAACATAACCATAACCCGTTCCCTAAATCTAACCCTACCGTAACCCTAACACTAACCCTAACCCGTACTCTAACCCTAACCCTTACCCTAACCCTATCCGTACTCTAACACTAAACCTAACCCTCACCCAAACCCTAACCCTACCCTGACCCTAACACTAACCCTAACCCGTACCCTAAACCTAACCCATACACTAACCCTAACCCTAACCCGTACCCTAAACCTAACCCACACCTAAAACTAACCCTAAACTGTACCCTAACCCTAACCCGTAACCTAAACCTAACCCTAACCCTAAACTTAAACCGTACACTAACCCTATCCCGTACCCTAAACATAACCATAACCCGTTCCCTAACCCTAACCCTACCGTAACCCTAACACTAACCCTAACCCGTACTCTAACCCTAACCCTTACCCTAACCCTATCCGTACTCTAACACTAAACCTAACCCTCACCCAAACCCTAACCCTACCCTGACCCTAACACTAACCCTAACCGGTACCCTAAACCTAACCCATACACTAACCCTAACCCTAACCCGTACACTAAACTTACCTCTAACCCTAACGCGTACCCTAACACTAACCCTAACCGTGACCATAACCCTAACCCTAACCCATACCCTAAGCCTAACCCATACCCTAACCCTAACCCTAAACCTAACCCTAACACTAACCCGCACTCTAAACCTAAACCTAACCCTAAACCTAACCATAACACTTAACCGTACACTAACCCTAACCCATACCCTAAACATAACCCTAACCTTACCCATAACCCGGACCCATACCCTAACCCTAAAACTAACCTGTACCCTAACCCCAACCCTAACCCTAACCCGTAACATAACCCTATCCCTAACCCTTACCCTGACCCTAAACCTAACCTTAAACCGAACCCTAACCTAACCCTAACCCTAACCCTAACCCACACCTAAACCTAACCCAAACCTGTACCCTAACCCTAACCCATAATCTAAACCTAACCCTAACCCTAAACTTAACCCATACGCTAACCTTTCCCATACCCTAAAGCTAACCCTAACACGTACCCTAAACCTAACCCTAACCCTAACCCTATCCGTACACTAACCGTAACTCTAACCCTAACACTAACACTAACCCGTACTCTAACCCTAACCCTAACCCTAAACCTAACCCTAACCCGTACTCTAACCCTAACCCGTACCCTAACACTAACCCTAACCCTAACACTAACCCTACACATACTCTAACACTATACCTAACCCTAAATCAAACCCTAACCCGTAGTATAACACTAACCCTAACCCTACCCGTACAGTAACCCTAACCCGTACCCTAACCCTAAACCTAAGCCTAACACTGTCCCTAACCCGTACCCTAACCCTAAACCGTACCCTAACCCTAACTCTAAACCTAACCCGTACCCTAACCTAATGTAACGCTAACCCGTACCCAACACCTAACCCTAACACGCATCCTAACGCTAACCCTAACCCGCACACTATACCTAACCCTAACCCTAGACCTAACACGTACACTAACCCTCTCCCGTACCCTAACCTTAACCCTAACCCGTACCGTAACCCTAACACTAACCCTAACCCTAACCCTAACCCTAACCCTAACCCTAATTCTAACCCTAACCCGTACCCTAACCCTACCCGAAACCTAACCGTAACCCTAACCCGTACCCTATCCCTACCCGTAGCCTAACCCTAACTCTAATCCTAACCCCTAACCCTTACCTTAACCCTAACCCTTACGCTAAACCGTACCCAAACGGTAAACCTAACCCGTACTCTAACACTAACCCAAACCCGTACTCTAACCCTAACCCTAACCCTAACACTAACCCGCACCCTAAACTTAACCCTAACCCTAACCCAAACCATAAGCCTTAACCGTAACATAACCCTAACGCATACTCTAATCCTAAGCCTAAACCTAACCCGTACCCTAACCCTAACCCGTAACATAAACCTAAACCTAACCCTAAACTTAACCTGTACGATAAACCTATCCCGTACCCTAAACCTAACACTAACCCGTATTCTAACCCTAAACCTAACCCTAAGCCTAAACCGTACATTAACCCAAACACTAACCCTAACACTAACCCTACCCCGTGCCCTAACCCTAACCCTAAACCTAACCCGTACCCTAACACTAACCCTAACCTTAACCCTAACACTAACCCTAACCCGTAATCTAACACTAACCCTAACCCTAACTGTACTCTATCCCTAACCCTAAGCCTCAACCTAACCCTAAACCGTGCTATAACCCTAAGCTGTACCATAACCCTAAACCAAACCCGTACCCTAACCCTAACCCTAACTCGTACCCTAACACTAAACCTAACCCTGACCATAACCCTAACCCTAACCCATACCCTAAACCTAATCCATACTTAAACCCTAACCCTAAACCTATCCCTAGCCCGTATCCTAAACCTAACCCTAACCCTTGACCTAACCCGTACCCAACCCTATCCCGTACCCTAACCCTAAACCTAACCCGTACCCAAACCCTAACAGTAACCCTAACCCATACCCTAGCGCTAACCCTAACATTTCCCCTAAGCCTAACCCGCACCCTAAACCTAACCCTAACCCTTAACCTAACCCATACCCAACCCTATCCCGTACCCTAACCCTAAACCTAACCCGTACCCAAACCCTAACAGTAACCCTAACCCATACCCTAGCGCTAACCCTAACACTTCCCCTAAGCCTAACCCGCACCCTAAACCTAAACCTAACCCTAACCCTAAACTTAACCCGTATGCTAACCCTATCCCATACCCTGAACCTAACCCTAACCCGTATCCTAACCCTAAACTTAACCCGAAGCCTAACCCGTACATTAACCCTAACCCTAACCCTAACACTAACCCTACCCCGTACTTTAACCATAACCCTAACCCTAACCCTAAACTTAACCCTAACCAGTACCCTAACCCTAAACCTTAACCTAAACCTAACCCTAATCCTTACACTAATCCTAACCCCCACCCTAACCCTAACCCGTACCCTAACACTAGCCCTAACCCTAAACCTGACCCTAAACCTAACCCTAACCCTTACACTAATCCTAACCCTAACCCTAACACTGACCCTAAACTTAACGCTAAACCTTACACTAACCCTAACCGTAACCCTAACTCGTACCCTAACCCTAACCCTAAACCTGACCCTAACCCTAACCTTAACCCGTACCCTAAACATAACCCATACCCTAACCCTAACCCTAAACCTAACTAACCCCAAACCGTACCCTAAACCTAACCCTAACCCTTGACCTAACCCGTACCCAACCCTAACCCGTACCCTAACCCTAACCCTAACCTGTACCCAAACCCTAAAATAACACTAACCCATACCCTAACGCTAACCCTTACCCTAACCCTAAACCTAAACCGTACCCTAACCCTAAACGTAGCCCTAACCCATTCCCAAACCCTAACCCTAACACGTTCGCTCACCTTAACCCTAACCCTAACCCTAACCCATACACTAACCCTAACCCTAACCTTAACCGTAACCCTAACCCATACTCAAACCCTAAACCTAACCCGTACCCTAACCCCCACTGTAACCCTAACCCGTACCCTAACACTAACACTAACACTAACCCTAACCCTAACACTAACCCTACCCCGTACTCTAACCCTAACCCTAACCCTAACCCTAAACTTACCCTAAACCTTACACTAACCCTAACCCGTACTCTAACCCTATCCCTAAGCCTAACCATACTCTAACCCTAACCCTAATCCTCAGCCTAACACTAACCCGTACTGTAACCCTAATCCGTACCGAACCCTTACCCTAACCAGTACCCTAACCCTAACCCTAACTCGTACCGTAACCCTAACCCTAACCCTGACCATAACCCTAACCCTAACCCATACCCTAAACCTAACCAATACTTTAAACATAACCGTAACCCTAACCCTAACCCATACACTAAACCTAACACTAACACCTTGACTAAATCCATTTCCAACCCTTTCCCGTACCCTAAACCTAAACCGTACCCTGAACCTAACCCTAAACCATATCCTAATACTAAATCTAACACTAAGCCTAACCCGTACATTAACCCTAACCCTAACCCTAACACTAACCCTATCCCGTACTTTAACCCTAACCCTAACCCTAACCCTAAACCTAACCCTAACCAGTACCCTAACCCTAACCCGTAACCTAAACCTAACCCTAACCCTAAACTTAACCTGTCCGCTAACCCTATCCCGTACCCTGAACCTAACCTTAACCCGTATCCTAACCCTAAACCTAACCCTCAGCCTAACCCTTACATTACCCCTAACCTAACACTAACCCTACCCCGTACGTTAACCCTAACCCTAAACCTAACCCTAACCCTAAACCTAACCCTAACCCACACCCTATCCCTAACCCGTATCCTAACACTAACCCTAACCCTAACCCTAACACTAACCCTAACCCGTACTCTAACTCTAACCCTAACCCTAACCCTAACACTTACCCAACCCTAACACTAACCCTAACCCGTACTCTAACCCTAACCCTAACCCTAACCGTACTCTAACCCTAACCCAAACCCTCACCCTAACCCTAACCCATACTGTATCCCTAACCCGTACCATAACCCTAACCTTAACCCGTACCCTAAACCTAACCCATATTTTAACCCTAACCCTAAACCTAACCCTAACCCTAACTCGTACCCTAACCCTAACCCTAACTGTGACCCTAACCCTAACCCTAACCCGTACCCTAAGCCTAACCCATACCCTAACCCTAACCCTAAACCTAACCCTAACCCTAACCCATACCCTAAACCTAAACCTAACCCTTGACCTAACCCGTACCCAAACCTCTTCCGTACCCTAACCCTAACACTAACCCGGACCCCAAACCTAACCCTAACCCTGACCCTAACACTAACCCTATCCCGTACCCTAACCCTAAACCGTATCCTAAACCTAACCCTAAACCTAACCCATACCCTAACCCTAAACTTAACCCTAGCCCGTACCCAAACCCTAACCCTAACAAGTATCCTAACCCTAACCCTAACATAACCCGCACACTGAACCTAACCCTAACCCTAGACCTAACACGTACACTAACCCTATCCCGTACACTAACCTTAACCCTAAACCGTACCGTGACCCTAACACTAACCCTAACCCTAAACCTAACCCTAACCCAAACCCTAACCCTTACCCTAACCCTACCCGTAGACTAACCCTATCTATTACCCTAAACCATAACCCTAAACCTAACCCTTCCCTAACCCGTACCCAAACGGTAAACCTAACCCATACCCTAACACTAACCCAAACCCGTACTCTAACCCTAACCCTAACCCTAACCCGCACTCTAAACTTAACTCTAACCCTAACCCAAATTATAACCCTTAAACGTAACTTAACCCTAACTCATAACCTAACCCTAACCCTAACCTTAACCATAACCCTAATCCGTACCCTAAACCTAAAACTAACCCGTAACCTAACCCCAACCCTAACCCTAACCCGTACCCTAAAACTAACCCTAACCCTAACCCTGACCCTAAACCTAACCCTAACCCTTACACTAACCCTAACCCTAACCCAACCCGCACCCTAAACCTAACACTAACCCGTATCCTAACCCTAACCTAATCCTAAGCCTAACCCGTACATTAAACCTAACCCTAACACTCACCCTACCCCGTACTCTAAACCTAACCCTAAACCTAACCCTAACCCTAACCCATACCCTAAACCTAACCCTAAACCTGACTCGTACCCTAACCCTATCCCTAAACCTGACCCTAACCCTAACCTTAACCCGTACCCTAAACCTAACCCATACCCTAACCCTAACCCTAAACCTAACCCTAACCCTAACCCGTACCCTAAACCTAACTCTAACCCTTGACCTAATCCATACCCAACCCTATCTCGTACCCTAACCCTAAACCTAACGCGTACCAAAACCCTAACAGTAACCCTAAACCATACCCTAGCGCTAACCCTAAACCAAACCCTAAGCCTAAACCGCACCCTAAACCTAAACCTAACCCTAACCCTAAACTTAACCCTAGGCTTACCCTATCCCGTACCCTGAACCTAACACTAACCCGTACCCTAACACTAAGCCTAACCCTAAGCCTAACCCGTACATTAACCCTAACCCTAACCCTAACCTAACCCTACCCCATACTTTAACCCTAACCCTAAACCTAACCCTAAACCTAAACCTAACCCTAAACCGTACCCTATCCCTAACACGTACCCTAACCCTAACCCTAACCCGCACACTAAACCGAACACTAACCCTAGACCTAACACGTACACTAACCCTATCCCATACTGTAAACTTAAACCTAACCCGTACCGTAACCCTAACACTAAACCTAACCCAAACCCTAACCCTAAACCTAACCCGTACACTAACCCTAACCCGAACCCTAACCCTAACCCTAACCTGTACCCTAACCCTACCCATACCCTAAACCTAACTCTAAAACTAACCCCTAACACTAACCCTAACCCTAAAACTTAACCTAACCCGTACCCAAACGGTAAACCTAACCTGTACCCTAACACTAACCCAAACCCGTACTCTAACCCTAACCCTAACCCTAACCCGCACCATAAACTTAACACTAACACTAACCCAAACCATAACCCTTAACCGTAACCTAACCCTAACCTATACCTTAACCCTAACCCTAACCTTCACCATAACCCTAACCCGTACACTAACCCTAAAACTAACCCGTACCCTAACCCCAACCCTAACCCTAACCCATACCCTAACAATAACCCTAATCCTAACCCTGACCCTAAACCTAACCCTAACCCTACACTATCCCTAACCCTAATCCTAACACCACCCTAAACCTAACTCTAACCCTTTCCCTAACCTAACCCGTAACCTAAACCTAACCCTAACCCTAAACTTAACACGTACGCTAACACTATCCCGTACCCTAAACCTAACCCTAACCCGTATCCTAACCCTAAACCTAACCCTAAACCTAACCCGTACATTAACCATAACCCTAACCCTAACACTAACCCTACCCCGTACTCTAACCCTAATCCTAACCCTAAACCTAACCCTACCTGTACCCTAACCCTAAACCTAACCCTTACCCTAACACTAACCCTAACCCGTACTCTAAACCCAACCCTAACCCTAACCCTAACCCTAACCGTACTCTAACACTAACCCTAACCCTCACCCTAACCCTAAACCGTACTGTAACCCTAACTCGTACCATTACCCTAAACCTAACCCGTACCCTAACCCTAACCCTAACTCATACCCTAACCCTAACCCTAACCCTGACCCTAAACCTAACCCTAACGCGTACCCTAAACCTAACCCTAAACCGTACCCTAACCCTAAACCTAACCCTAAAGCTAACCCTGACCCTAACCCTAACCCTTACCCGTACCCTAAGCCTAACCCATACCCTAACCGTAAACCTAATCCTTCCCTAACCCTAAACCGTACCCTAAACCAAACCCTAACCCTTGACCTTACCTGTACTCAACCCTATCCCGTAACCTAACCATAACCCTAACCCGTACACAAACCCTAACAGTAACCCTAACCCATACCTTAGCGCTAAGCCTAACCCTAACCCTAACTCTAACCCGTAACCTAAACCTTAACCTAACCCTAACCCAAATGATAACCCTTACCCGTACCCTAAACCTAACACATACCCTAACCCTAACGCTAACCTTAACCGTAACTCTGACCCATAACACTAACCCGTACCATAACCCTATCCCTAACCCTAACCCTGACACTTAACCTAACCCTATCCTGTAACCTAAACCTAACCCTAACCCTAAACTTAACCTGTACACTAACCGTATCCCGTACCCTAAACCTAACCCTAACCCTAACCCTAACCCTATCCGTACTCTAACCCTAACCCTAACCCTAACCCTCACAAAACCCTAACCCTTACTGTAACCCTAACCCGTACCATAGCCCTAACCCTAACCCGTACCGTAACCCTAAACCTAACTTGTACACTAACACTAAAACTAACCCTGACTCTAACACTAAAACTAACCCATACCCTAAACCTAGCCCTTTCCCTAACCCTAACCCTAAACCTAACCCTAACCCTAACACTAACCTGTGCCCTAAACGTAACCCTAAACCTAACTCGTACCCTAACCCTAACCCTAATCCTGACCCTATCCCTAACCCTAACCTGTACCCTAAGCCTAACCCATACACAAACCCTAACCCTAAACCTAACCCTTCCCCTAACCCGAACCCAAAACCTAACCCTAACCCTTGACCTAACCCGTATCTAACCCTATCCCGTACACTAACCTTAACCCTAACCCATACCCAAACACTAACAGTAACCCTAAACCATACCCTAGCGCTAACCCTAACCCTAACCCTAACACTAACCCTAACCCGTACTCTAACCCTAACTCTAACCCTAACCCAAACCCTAACCGTACTCTAACCCTAACCCTAACCCTCACCCTAAACCTAACCCTTACTGTAACCCTAACCCGTAACATAACCCTAACCCTAACCCGTACCCAATCCCTAAACCTAACTCGTACTCTAACCCTAACCCAACCCTAACCCTAAACCTAACCCGTAACCTAAACCTAACCCGTACCCTAAACCTAAACCTAACCCTAACCCATACACTAAAACTAACCCTCACCCTAACTCGTACCCAAACACTATCCCTAACCCTGAACCTAACCCTAACACTAACCCGTACCCTAATCCTGACCCATACCCTGACCCTAACACTAAACCTAACCCTAACCCGTACCCTAAACCTAACCCTAACACTTGACCTAACCCGTACCCAAAACTATCCCATACCCTAAACCTAAACCGGACCCAAACCCTAACAGTAACCCTAACCCATACCCTAGGGCTAACCCTAACCCTAACCCTAAGCCTAACCCGCACCCTAAATCTAAAACTAACCCTAACCCAAACCATAAACCTTACCCATACCTTACCCTAACACATATCCTAACACTAACCCTAACCTTAACCATAACCCTAACCTGTCCCCTATCCCTAAAACTAACCCGTACCCTAACCCCAAACTAACCATAACCCATACCATAACCCTATCCCTAATCCTAAACCTGACCGTAAACCTACCCAAACCCGTACCCTAACCCTAACCCGTAACCTAAACCTAACCCTAATCCTAAACTTAACACGTACACTAACCCAATTCCGTACCCTAAACCTAACCCTAACCCGTACCCTAAACCTAACCCTACCTTTACCGTAACCCTAACACGTACCCTAACCCTAAAACTAACCCGTACCCTAACCCCAACCCTAACACTAACCCGTACCATAACCCTATACCTAACCCTAACGCTGACACGAAACCTAACCCTAACCCGTACCCTAACCCTAACCCGCACCTAAACCTAACCCTAACCCGCACCTAAACCTAACCCTAACCCGTACCCTAACCCTAACCCGTAACCTAAACCTAAACCTAACCCTAAACTTATCCCGTACACTAACCCTATCCCGTACCCTAAACTTAACCCTAACCCATACCCTAAACCTAACCCTAACCCTAACCCTATCCGTACACTAACCCTAAATCTAACCCTAACACTAACCCTAACCTGTACTCTAACCCTAACCCTAACCCTAAACCTAACCCTAACCCGTACTCTAACCCTAACCCGTACCTAACACTAACCCTTACCCTAACCCTAAACCTAACCCGTACCCTAACCGTAACCCGTAACCTAAACCTAACCCTAACCCTAAATTTAAACCGTGTGCTAACCCTATCCCGTACCCTAAACCTAACCCTAACCCGTACCCTAACCCTAAGCCTAACCCTAACCGTACACTAACCTAACCCTAACCCTAAACCTAACACTAACCCTAAACCGTACTCTAACCCTAACCCCAACCCTAAACCTAACCCTAACCCGAACTCTAAACCTAAACCGTACCCTAACACTAACCCTAACCCTGACACTAACCCTAACCCGTTCTAACCCTAAAAATAACACTAACACTAACCCTAACCCATACTATAACCCTAACCCTATCCCTAACCCTAACCCGTACTCTAACCCTATCCCTTAGCCTAACCCAAACTCTAACCCAAACCCCTAACCCTAACCCTAACCCTTAACCTAACCCGTACCCAAACGGTAAACCTAACCCGTACCCTAAAACTAAACCAAACCCGTACTCTAACCCTAACCCTAACCATAAACATAACCCTAAACCTCACCCTAAACTTAACCCTAACCCTAACCATAACCATAACCCTTAACCGTATCCTAACCCTAACCCACACCCTAATCCTATCCCTAACTTTAACCTTAACCCTAACCCGTAAAATAACCCTAAAACTAACCCGTACCCTAACACCAACCCTAAAACTAACCCATACCCTAACACTAACCCTAACCCTAACCCTGACCATAAACCTAACCCTAACCCGTACACTAACCCTAAACCTAAACCTAAACCACTTCCTAAACCTAACCCTAACCCGTACTCTAACACTAACCCATAAACTAAACCTAACCCTAACCCTAAAATTAACCCGTACGCTAACCCTATCCCGTACACTAAACCTAACCCTAACCCATAACCTAACCCTAAACCTAACCCTAAGCCTAACTCGTACATTAACCCTAACCCTAACCCTAACACTAACACTACCCCATACTCTAACCCTAACCCTAACACTATCCCTAACCCTAAAACGTACCCTAAACCTAACCCTAACCCTTTCCCTAACCCTTACACTAACCCTAACCCGTACTCTAACCCTATCCCTAACACTAAACCTAACCGTACTCTTATCCTAAGCCTAACCCTCACCCTAACCCTAAACCAAACTGTAACCCTAACCCGTAAAATAACCCTAACCCTAACCCTTACCCTAACCCTAACCCTAACTCGTACTCTAACACTAAACCTGACCGTAACCCTTACCCTAACCCGTAACCTAAACCTAACCCATACCCTAAACCTAACCCTAACACAAACCTGTACCCTAAACCTAAACTTAACCCTAGCTCGCACCCTAACCCTACCCCTAACCCTGACCCTAACGCTAACCTATCATGTACCCTAAACTTAACCCATACCCTAAACATAAACCTAAACCTAACCCTAACCCTAACCCATACCCTAAACCTAACCCTAACCCTTGACCTAACCCGTACCCAACCCTATCCCGTACGCTTAGACTAAACCTAACCCGTACCCAAACCCTAACAGTAACCCTAACCCATACCCTAGGGCTAACCCAAACCCTAACTCTAAGCATAACCCGCACCCTAGCCTAAACCTAACCCTAACCCTAACCATTACCCTAACCCGTACCCTAAAACTAACCCATAACCTAACACTAACCCTAACCTTAACCATAACCCTAACCCGTACCCTAACCCTAAAACTAACCAGTACCCTAACCCCAACCCTAACCCTAACCCATACCATAACCCTATCCCTAACCCTAACCCTGACCCTAAACCCAACCATAACCGGTACCCAAACCCTAACCCGCACCTAAACCTAACCCTAACACGTAGCCTAACCCTAAACCTTAATCTAAACATAACCCTAACCCTAAACTTAACGCGTACACTAACCCTATCCCGTACCCTAAACCTAACCCTAACCCATATCCTAACCCTAACACTAACCCTAACCCTATCCTTACACTAACCCTAACACTAACCCTAACCAGTACTCTAACACTAATCCTAACCCTAAACCTAACCCTAACCCGTACTCTAACCCTAACCCGTACCCTAACACTAACCCTTACCCTAACCCTTAAACTAACCCGTACCCTAACCCTAAACGTAACCCTAACCCTAATCCTAACATGTACCCTAACCCTAACCCTAACCCGCACACTAAACCTAACCCTAACCCTAGACCTAACACGTAAACTAAACCTATCCCGTACCGAAAACTTAACCCTAACCCGAACCGTAAATCTAAAACTAAACCTAATCCTAACCCTAACCCTAACTCTAACCCTAACACGTACTCTAACCCTAACCCTAACCCTAACCGTAACCTAACCCTAACCCTAACCCTCACCCTAACCCGAACCCGTGCTGTAACACTAACCCGTACCATAACTCTAACCCTAATGCGTACTCTAACCCTAACCCTAATTTGTACCCTAACCCTAACCCTAACCCTAACAATAACCCTAACCCTAACCCGTACCCTAAACCTAACCTGTACCCTAACCCTAACCCTAACCTAACTCACACCCTAAACTTAACCCTAACCCTAACCCAAACCAAAACCCTTAACCGTAACTTAACCCTAACCCATACCCTAACCCTAACCCTAACCTAACCATAATCCCTACATGTACCCTAAACCTAAAACTAACCCGCACCCTAACCGCAACACTAACCCGTACCCTATCACTAACCCTAACCCTAACCCTGATCCTGAACGTAAGCCTAAACCTTACACTAACCCTAACCCTAACCCGCACCCTAAACCTAACCCTAACCTGAACCCTAACCCTAACCCGTAACCAAAACCTAACCCTAACCCTAAACTTAACCCATACGCAAACACTATCCCATACCCTAAACCTAAACATAACCCGTATCCTAACCCTAAACCTAACCCTAAGCCTAACCCGTACATTAACCCTAACCCTAACCCTAACACTAACCCTACCGGGTACTCTAACACTAACCCTCACCCTAACCCGTACCCTAACCCTAAACCTAACCCTAACACTAACCCTAACCCTAACCGTACATAAACCTAACCCTAACCCTCACCCGAACCCTAACCCGTAATGTAACCCTAACCTGTACCATAACCCTAACCCTAACCCGTACCCTAACCCTAACCCTAATTCGTACCCTAACCCTAACCCTAACCCTAACCCTAAACCTAACCCTAACCCGTACCCTAATCCTAATCCTAACCGGAACCCTCAAATAAAACTGACCCTAACCCGTACGCTAAACCAAACGCGCACCTAAACCTAACCCTAACCCGTACCCAAACCCTAACCCATCATCTAAACCTAACCCTATCCCTAAACTTAACCCGTACACTAACCCTAACCCTTACCCTAACTCTATCCGTACACTATCCCTAGCCCTAACACTAACACTAACCCTAACCGGTACTCTAACCCTAACCCTAAACCTAAACCTAACCCTAACCCGTACTCTAACCCTATCCCATACCCTAACACTAACATTTACCCTAACCCTAAACCTAACCCGTACCCTAACCCTAAACGTAACCCTAAACTGTCCCCAAACCCTAACCCTAACCCGTACCCTAACACTAACCCTAACCCTAACCCTAAAACTAACCCGTACCCAAACCTATCCCGTATCCTAACCCTAACCCTAACACGTACGCAAACCCTAACAGTAACTCTAACCAATACCCTAGCGCTAACCCTAACCCTAACCCTACCCGGATCCTAAACCTAACCCTAACCCTGACCCTAACACTATCCCTATCCCGTACCCTAACCCTAAACCGTACACGAACCCTAACCCTAAACCTAACCCATTCCCTAACACTAAACGTAACCCTAGCCCGTACCCAAACCCTAACCCGAACCTTAACCCTAACCCTAAACCGTACCCAAACCCTACCTTTAGCCTAGTCCTTACTCTAACCCTAACCCCTTACCCTAAGCCTAACCCTAACCCTTACCCAAACCTGTACCCAAACAGTAAACCTAACCCGTACCCTAACACTAACCCAAACCCGTACTCTAACCCTAACCATAACCCTAACCCTAACCAGCACCCTAAACTTAACCCTAACCCTAACCCAAACCATAACCCTTAACCGTAACCTAACCCTAACCCATAACCTAAACCTAACCCTAACTTTAAACATAACCCTAATCAGTACCTAAACCCTAAATCTAACCCATAACCTAACCCCTACCCTAACGCTAAGCCGTACCCTAACACTTACCCTAACCCTGACCCTAAACCTAACCATAACCCTTACACTAACCCTAAACCATAACCTAAACCGAACCCTAACCCTAAACTTAACCCGTTCGCTAACCCTATCCCGTACCCTAAACCTAACCCTAACCCGTATCCTAACCCTAACCAAAACCTAAGCCTAACCCGTACTTTAACCCTTACCCTATTCCTAACACTAACCCTACCCCGTATTCTAACCCTAACCCTAACCCTAAACAGTACCCTTAACCTATCCCTAACCCTAACTTGTACCCTAACCCTAACCCTAAACCTGACCCTAACCCTAACCCTAACCCGTACCCTAAAACTAACCCATACCCTAAACCTAAACATAAACCTAACCCTAACCCTAACCCGTATCCTAAACCTAACCCTGACCCTTGGCCTAACCCGTACCCAACCGTATCCCGCACCCTAACCCTAACCCTAACCCATACCCAAATCCTAACAGTAACCCTAACCCATACCCTAGCGCTAACTAAACGTGAACTAAACCTAACCATAACCCTAAACTTAACCTGTACGCTAACCCTATCCCGCACCCGAAACCTAACCCTAACCCGTATCCTAACCCTAAACCTATCCCTAAGCCTAAACCGTACATTAACCCCAAACCTAACCCTAACACTAACCCTACCCCGTACTCTAACCCTAACCCTAACCCTAACACTAATCATACACCGTACTCTAACCCTAACCCTAACCCTAACCCTAACCCGTACTCTAACCCTAACCCTAACCCTCATCCTAACCCTAAACCGTACTGTAACCCTAACCGGTACCATAACCCTAACCCTAACCCGTACCCTAAACCTAACCCTAACTCGTACCCTAACCCTAACCCTAACCATGACCATAACCCTAATCCTAACCGGTACCCTAAACCTAACCCTTACTTTAAACCTAACCCTAACCCTAACTCGTACCCTAAACCTAAACCTAACCCGAACTTGTACCCTAAACCTACCCTAACCATGACCCTAACCCTAACCTTAACCCATACCCAAAGCATAACCCATACCGTAACCCTAAACCTAAACCTAAACCTAACCCTAACCCGAACCCTAAACGTAAACCTAACCCTCTACCTAACCCGTACCCAAACCTATTTTGTACCCTAACCCTAACCCTAACACGTACGGAAACCCTAACAGTAACCCTAACCCATACTCTAGCGCTAACCCTAACCCTAACCCTAACCCGGACCCTAAACCTAACCCTAACACTGACCCTAAAACTAACCCTATCCCGTACCTTAACCCTAAACCGTACATGAACCCTAACCCTAAACCTAACCCATACCCTAACGCTAAACGTAAACCTAGCCCGTACCCAAACCCTAACCCGAACCTTAACGTTAACCCTAACCCGTACCCTAACCCTACCCGTAGCCTAATCCTAACTCTAACCCTAACCCCTAACCCTAAGCCTAACCCTAACCCTTACCCAAACACGTACCCATACGGTAAACCTAACCCGTACCCTAACACTAACCCAAACCCCTATTCTAACCCTAACCATAACCCTAACCCTAACCACCACCCTAAACTTAACCCTAACCCTAACCCAAACCATAACCCTTAACCGTAACCTAACCCTAACCCATAACCTAACCCTAACCCTAACCTTAAACATAACCCTAATCAGTACCTAAACCCTAAACCTAACCCATACCCTAACCCCCACCCTAACACTAACCCATACCCTAACACTAACCCTAACCCTAACCCTGACCCTAATACTAACAATAACCCTTACACTAACCCTAAACGTTAACCTAAACCGAACCCTATCCCTAAACTTAACCATTCGCTAACCCTATCCCGTACCCTAAACCTAACCCTAACCCGTATCCTAACCCTAAACTAACCCTAAGCCTATCCCGTACATTAACACTTACCCTAACCCTAACAATAACCCTACCCTGTATTCTAACCCTAACCCTAACCCTAACCCTATCCCTAACCCGTACCCTTAACCTATCCCTAACCCTAACTCGTACCCTAACCCTAACCCTAAACCTGACCCTAACCCTAACCCTGACCCGTACCCTAAAACTAAACCATACCCTAACCCTAAACATAAACCTAACCCTAACCCGAAACCTAAACCTAACCCTAACCCGTACTCTAACCCTAACCCGTACCCTAACACTAACCCTTACCCTAACCCTAAACTTAGCCCATACCCTAACCCTAAACGTAACCCTAACCCGTACCCAAAACCTAACCCTAACACGTACACTAACCCTAACCCCAACCTAACCCACACACTAACCTAACCCTAACCCTAGACCTAACAGGTACACTAAACCTATCCCGTACCGTAACCTTAACCCTAACCTGTACCGTAAACCTAACACTAACCATAACCCTAACCCTAAGCCGTACATTAACCTTAACCCTAACCCTAAACGTACCCTAACCCTAATCCTAACCCTAACACTAACCCTAACCCGTACTCTATCCTACCCTAATCCTAAACCTAACCCTTACCTGTTCTCTAATCCTAACACTAACCCTAACCCTAAACCTAACCATAAACCTTACCCGTACCCTATCCCTAACCCATACCCTAACACTAACCCTAACTTTAACCGTAACCCTACCCCGTACCCCAAACTTAAAACTAACCCGTACCCTAACCCCAACCCTAACCCTAACCCGTACCATAACCCTATCCCTAACCCTAACCCTGACCCTAACCTAACCCTAACCCGTACCATAACCCTAACCCGCACCTTAACCTAACCCTATCCCGTACCCTAACACTAACATGGAACCTAAACCTAACCCTAACCCTAAATTTAACCCGTACAATAACTTTATCTCGAAACCTAAACCTAACCCTAACCCGTACCCTAACCCGTACCCTAACCCTAACCCTATCCGTACACTAACACTAACGCTAAACCTAACACTAACCCTAACCCGTACTCTAACCCTAACCCTAACCCTAACCCTAAACCTAACACGTACCCTAACCCTAAACGTAACCCTAACCAGTACCCAAACCCTAACCCTAACACGTAACGTAACCCTAACCGTAACCCTAACCCTAACCCGCACACTAAACCTAACCCTAACTCTAGACCTAAAACGTACACTAAACCTATCCCGTACCGGATCCTTAAACCTAACCCGTACCGTAACCCTAACAATAAGCCTAACCCTAAACCTAAACCTAACACTAAACCGTACACTAACCCTAACCCGAACCCTAACTCGTACCCTAACCCTACCCGTAGCCCAACACTAACTTTAACGCTAACCCCTAACCCTCAACCTAACCCTAACCCTTACCCTAACCCGTACCCAAACGGTAAACCTAACCCGTACCCTAACTCTAACCTAAACCCGTACTCTAACCCTAACCTAACCCTAACCCGCACACTAAACCTAACCCTAACACTAGGCCTAACACGTACACTAAACCTATCCCATACCGGAAACTTAAACCTAACCCGTACCATAACCCTAACAATAAGCCTAACACTAAACCTAACCCTAACCCTATCCCGTACCCTAAACCTAACCTGTACCCTAACCCTAAACCTAACCTTAACCCATACCCTAAACCTAACACTAACCCGTACCCTAACCCTAAACCTACCCTAAACCTGACCCTAACCCTAAACCTAACACGTACCCTAAGCCTAACCCATAACCTAACCCTAACCCTAACACTAACACTAAACCTACCCGTACTCTAACCCTAACCCTAACCCTATCCCGTACCCGTACACTAAACATAACCCTAACACTAACCCTAACACTAACCCTAACCCGTACTCTAACCCTAATCCTAACCCTAACACTAACCCGTACTCTAACCCTGACCCTAACCCTAACCCTAACACTAACCCTAAACCCGTACTCTAACCCTAACCCTAACCCTAACTATAACCTAAACCTAACCCTAACCCTATCCCGTACCCTAAACCTAACCTGTACCCTAACCCTAAACCTAACCTTAACCCATACCCTAAACCTAACACTAACCCGTACCCTAACCCTAAACCTACCCTAAACCTGACCCTAACCCTAAACCTAACACGTACCCTAAGCCTAACCCATAACCTAACCCTAACCCTAACACTAACACTAAACCTACCCGTACTCTAACCCTAACCCTAACCCTATCCCGTACCCGTACACTAAACATAACCCTAACACTAACCCTAACACTAACCCTAACCCGTACTCTAACCCTAATCCTAACCCTAACACTAACCCGTACTCTAACCCTGACCCTAACCCTAACCCTAACACTAACCCTAAACCCGTACTCTAACCCTAACCCTAACCCTAACTGTAACCTAACCCTAACCCTAACCCTCACTCTAACCCGAACCCGTACTGTAACCCTAACCCTTACCATAACCCTAACCTAATGCGTACTCTAACCCTAACCCTAATTCGTACCCTAAACCTAAGCCTAACCCTGACTCTAAACCTAACCCTATCCCGTACCCTAAACCTAACCTGTACCCTAACCCTATCCCTAATCTAACTCACACCCTAAACTTAACCCTAACCCTAACCCAAACCATAACCTTTAACCGTAACTTAACCCTAATCCATACCCTAACCCTAACCCTAACCTTAACCATAATCCCTACCTGTACCCTAAACCTAAAACTAACCCGTACCCTAACCGCAAACCTAACCCGCACCCTAACACTAACCCTAAACCTAACCCAGACCCTAAACCTAACCCTAACCCTTACACTAACCCTAACCCGCACCCTAAACCTAACCCTAACCTGAACCCTAACCCTAAACCTAACCCTAACCCTAACCCTAAACCTAACCCGTACATTAACCCTAACCCTAACCCTAACCGTACTCTAACCCTAAACCTAACCGTCACCCTAACCCTAACCCGTACTCTAACCCTAACCCGTATCATAACCCTAACCCGTACCCTAACCCTAACCCTAATTCGTACCATAACCCTAACCCTAACCCTGACCCTAAACCTAACCCTAACCCGTACCCTAATCCTAACTCATACCCTAACCCTCACCTAAACCTGACCCTAACCCGTCCCTAACCCTAACGCACACCTAAACCTAACCCTAACCTGTACCCTAACCCTAACCCATCACCTCAACCTAACCCTAACCCTAAACTTAACCCGTACACTAACCCTATCCCGTTCCCTAAACCTAACCCTAACCCGTACCCTAACCCTAACCCTAACCCTAACACTATCCGTACACTAACCTTAACCCTAACACTAACACTAACCCTCACCAGTACTCTAACCCTAACCCTAAACCTAAACCTAACCCTAACCCGTACTCTAACCCTATCCCGTAACCTAACACTAACATTTACCCTAACCCTAAACCTAACCCGTACCCTAACCCTAAACATAACCCTAAACCGTTCCCAAACCCTAACCCTAACACATAACCTAACACTAACCCTAACCCTTACCCTAACCTATACCCATACGGTAAACCTAACTTGTACCCTAACACTAACCCAAACCCGTACTCTAACCCTAACCCTAACCCTAACACTAACTCTTCCCCGTACTCTAACACTAACACTAAACCTAACCCTAACCCGTACCCTAACCCTAAACCTAACCCTAATCCTAACCCTAACACTAACCCTACCCCGTACTCTAACCCTAACCCTAACCCGTACCCTAACACTAACCCTAACCCTAACTCTAAAACTAACCCTAACCTGTTCTCTAACCCTAACCCTAACCCTAACCCCTACCCGTACCCTAACCCTAACCCTAACCCTAACCCTAACACTAACCCTATCCCGTACTCTAACCCTAACCCTAACCCTAACCCTAACCGTACGCTAACCCGTACCCTAAACCTCACCCTAACCCTAACACGTACCCTAACACTAACCCTAACCCTGTCCCTAACCCTAACACTAACCCGTACCCTAAACCTAACCCATACCCTCAAGCTAACCCTAAACCAACCCTAACCCTATCCCGTACCCTCAACCTAAACCTAACCCTTGTCCTAACCCGTACCCAACCCTATCCCGTACACTAACCCTAACCATAACCCGTACCCAAACCCTAAGAGTAACCCTAACCCATACCCTAGCGCTAACCCTAACCCTAAACCTAAGCCTAACCCGCACCCTAAACCTAAACCTAACCATAACCTTAACCATAACCCTTACCCGTACCCTAACCCTAAACCATAACCTAACACTGACCCTAACATTAACCGTAACCCTAACTCGTACCGTAACCCTAAAAATAACCTGTACCGTAACCCCAACCCTAACCCTAATCCTAACCCTGACCCTAAACGTAACCCTAACCCGTATCAAAACCCTAACCATAACACGTACCCTAACCCTAACACTATCCCTTGCCCTAAACCGTACCCAAATGGTAAACCTATACCGTACCCTAACACTAACCCAAACCAGTACTCTAACCCTAACCCTAACCATAACCATAACCCGCTCCCTAAACTTAACAGTAACCCTAACCCTAAGCATAACCCTTAAGCGTAACCTAACCCTAACCCATACCCTAACCCTAACCTTAACCTTAACCGTAACCCTAACCCATAGCTTAACCCCAAAACTAACCCGTACCCTAACCCCAACCCTAACCCTAACCCGTACCCTAACACTAACCTTAACCCTAACCCTGACCCTAAACCTAACCCTAACCATTACACTAATCCTAACCCTAACCCTAACTCACACCCAAAACCTAACCCTAACCCGAACCCTAACCCTAACCCGTGACCTAAAACTAACCATAACCCTAAACTTAACCCGTACACTAACCCTATCTCATACCCGAAACCTAACCCTAAACCGTATCCTAACCCTAAACCTAACCCTAAGCCTAAACCGTACATTAACCCCAACCTAACACTAACATTAACCCTACCCCGTACTCTAACCCTAACCCTAACCCTAAAACTAATCCTACCACGTACTCTTGCCCTAACCCTAACCCTAAACCTAACCGTACTCTAACCCTAACCCTAACCCTCATCCTAACCCTAACCCGTACTGTAACCCTAACCCGTCTTATAACCCTAACCCTAAACCGTACCCTAACCCTAAACCTAACCATGACCATAACCCTAACCCTAACCGGTACCCTAAACCTAACCCGTACTTTAAACCTAACCCTAACCCTAAACCGTACCCTAAACCTAACCCTAAACCTAACTCGTACCCTAAACCTACCCTAACCCTGACCATAACCCTAACCCTAACCCATACCCTAAGCCTAACCCATACCCTAACACTAAACCTGAACATAACCCTAACCCTAAACCATAAACGTAACCCTAAACCTCTACCTAACCCGTACCCAAACCTATCCCGTACCCTAACCCTAACCCTAACACGTACGCAAACCCTAACAGTAACACTAACCCATTCCCTAGCCCTAACCCTAACCCTAACCCTAACCCAGCCCTAAAACTAACCCTAACCCTGACCCTAACACTAACCCTATCCCGTACCCTAACCCTAAACTGTACACGAACCCTAACCCTAAACCTAACCCATACCCTAACGCTAAACGTAACCTTAGCCCATACCCAAACCCTAACCCGAACCTTAACCCTAACCCTAACCCATACCCTAACCCTACCCGTATCCTAATCCTAACTCTTACCCGAACCCCTAACCCTAAGCCTAACCCTAACCCTTACCCGAACCCATACCCAAATGGTAAACCTAACCCATACCCTAACACTAACCCAAACCCGTACACTAACCCTAACCATAACCCTAAACCTAACCCTAACCCGCACCCTAAACTTAACCCTAACCCTAACCCAAACCATAACCCTTAACCGTAACCTAACCCTAACCCATAACCTAACCCTAACCCTAACCTTAACCATAACTCTAATCCGTACCCAAACCCTAAAACTAACCCATACCCTAACCCCTACCCTAACGCTAAACCGTACCTTAACACTAACCCTAACCCTAACCCTGACGCTAAACCTAACCCTAACCCTTACACTAACCCTAACCCTAACCCAACCCGCACCCTAAAACTAACCCTAACCCGTACCCTAACCCTAAACCGTAACCTAAACTGAACCCTAATCCTATACTTAAGCCGGTCGCTAACCCTATCCCATACCCTAAACCTAACCCTAACCCGTATCCTAAACCTAACCTAACCCTAAGCCTAACCCGTACATTAACCCTTACCCTAACCCTAACACTAACCCTACCCCGTACTCTAAACCTAACCCTAAGCCTAACCCGTACCCTTAACCTAGCCCTAACCCTAACTCATACCCTAACCCTAACCCTAAACCTGACCCTAACCCTAAACCTAACCCGTACCCTAAGCCTAACCGATACCCTAACCCTAACCCTAACCCTAACCCTAACACTAACCCTACCCTGTACTATAAACCTAACCATAATCCTAACACTAACCCCTACCTGTACCCTAACCCTAACACTAACACTAACCCTATCCCGTACTCTAAACCTAACCCTAACCCTTACCCTAACTGTACGCTAACCCGTACCATAAACCTCACCCTAACCCTAACTCGTACCCTAACACTAACCCTAAACCTGACCCTAACCCTAACCCTAACCCGTACACTAACCCTAACCCTAACCCTAACCCTACCCCGTACTCTAAACCTAACACAAACCCTAACCCTGACCCGTACCCTAACCCTAACCCTAACCCTAACCCTAACACTAATCCTAACCCGTTCTATAACCCTAACCTTAAACCTAACCCTAACCCTAACCGTTCTCTAACCCTAAAACTAACTCTCACCATAACCCTAACCATACTGTAACCCTAACCTGTACAATAACCCTAACCCTAACCCGTACCCTAAACCTAACCTGTAACCTAAAACTAAGCCTAACCCTAAACTTAACCCGTACGCTAACCCTATCCCGTACCCTAACCCTAACCCTAACCCTATCCGTACACTAGCCATAAACCTAAACCTAACACTAACTCTAACCCGTATTTTAACCCTAACCCTAACCCTAAACCTAACTTAACCCGTACTCTAACCCTATCCCGTACCCTAACACTAATCCTTACACTAACCCTAAACCTAACCCGTAATTTAACCCTAAACGTAAGTCTAACCCGTCCCCAAAACCTAACCTTAAGATGTACCCTAACCCTAACCGTAACCCTAACACTTTCCCTAACCCGTACCCAAATGGTAAAACTAACCCGTACCCTAAGACTAACCCAAACCCGTACTCTAACCCTAACCCTTACCCTAACACTAACCCTACCCCATACTCTAACCCTAACCCTAACCCATACCTTAACCCTAACCCTAACCTTAACACTAACCCTAACCCGTACTCTAACCCTAACCCTAACCCTAACACTAACCCTACCCCGTACTCTAACACAATCCCTAACCCTAACCCGTACCCTAACCCTAACCCTAACCCTAACCCTAACCCTAACCCTAACCCTAAAACTAACCCTAACCCGTACTCTAAACCTAACCTTAACCCTAACCATAACCGTATTCTAACCCTAACCCTAACCCTCACACTAACAGTAACCCGTACTGTAACACTAACCCGTACCATAACCCTAACCCTAACCCTCACACTAACACTAACCCGTACTGTAACACTAACCCGTACCATAACCCTAACCCTTACCCGTACCCTAACCCTAACCCTAATTCGTACCCTAACCTTAAACTTGACCCTAAACCTAACCCTAACCCGTACCATAATCCAAACCCTAACCCTAACCCTCACCTAAACCTGACCCTAACCCGTACCCTAATCATAACGCGCACCTAAACCTAACCCTAAACCGTACCCTAACCCTAACCCATAACCTAAACCTAACCCTAACCCTAAACTTAACCCGTACACTAAACCTATCCTGTACCCTAAACCTAAACCTAACCCGTTCCCTAACCCTAACCCTAACCCTAACACTATCCGTACACTAACCCTACCCTAACACAAATACTAACCCTAACCGGTACTCTAACCCTAACCCTAAACCTAAACCTAACCCTAACCCGTACTCTAACCCTAACCCGGACCCTAACACTAACCCTAATCCTAACACTATCCCTAACCCATACCCTAACACTAAACGTAACCCTAACCCCTCCCCAAACACTAACCCTAACACGTGCCCTAACACTAACCCTAACCCTTACCCTAACCCATACCCAAACGGTAAACCTATCTTGTACCCTAACACTGACCCAAACCCGTACTCTAACCCTAACCCTAACCCTAACTCTAACCCTACCCGTACTCTAACACTAACCATAACCCTAACCCTAACCCGTACCCTAACCCTAAACCTAACCCTAAACCTACCCTAACACTAACCCTATCCCGTACTCTAACCCTAACCCTAACCCGTACCCTAACCCTAACCCTAACTCTAACCCTAACCTGTACTCTAACCCTAACCCTAACCCTAACCCTAACCCTAACCCTAACCGTATTCTAACCCTAAACCTAAACCTCACACTAACCCTAACCCGTCCTGTAAACCTACCCCGTACCATAAATCTAACCCTAACCAGTACACTCACCCTAACCCTATTTCGTACCCTAAACTTAACCCTAACCCTGACCCTAAACCTAACCCTAACCCGTACCCTAAACCTAACCCGTACCCTATTCCTAACCCTAACCCGTACCCTAAACCTAACCCTAACCCATACCCTAATACTAACCCTAACCCTAAACCTGACCCTAACTCTAAAACTAACCCGTACCCTAAGCCTAACCGATACCCTAACCCTAACCCTAATCCTAACCCTAACACTAACCCTACCCTGTACTATAAACCTAACCATAACCCTAACACTAACCCCTACCCATACCCTAACCCTAACACTAACACTAAACCATTCCCTAGCGCTAACCCTAACCCTAAATCTAATCCTAACCCGCACCCTAAACCTAAACCTAAGCCTAACCCTAACCATAACCCTTACCCGTACCCTAAACCTAACCCATACCCTAACACTAACCCTAACCTTAACCATAACCCTAACCCATAACCTAACCCTAAAACTAACCCGTACCCTAACCCCAACCCTAACCCTAACCCGCACCTAAAACTAACCCTAACCCATACCCTAAACATAACCCGTAACCTAAACCTAACCCTAACCCTAAACTTAACCTGAACACTAAACCTATCCCGTACCCTAAACCTAACCCTAACCCGTACACTAACCCTAACCCTAACACTAACCCTAACCCATACTCTAACACTAAACCTAACCCTAAACCTAACCCTAACCTGTAATCTAACCCTAACCCGTACCCTAACACTAACCCTTACCCTAACACTAAACCTAACCCGTACCCTAACCCTAAACGTAACCCTAACCCATACCCAAACACTAACCCTAACACGTACCCTAACCCTAACCCTAACCCGCACACTGAACCTAACCCTAACCCTAGACCTAACACATACACTAACCCTATCCCTTACCGTAATCTTAACTCTAACCCATACCGTAACCCTAAAACTAACCCTAACCCTAACCCTAACCCTAACCCTTACACTAACCCTAACCCGTACTCTGACTCTAACCCTAACCCTAACCATACTCTAACCCTAACCCTAAACCTCACCCTAACCCTAAACTGTACTGTAACTCTAACCCGTACTATAACCCTAACCCTAAACCATACCCTAACCCTAACCCTAAGTCGTACCCCAACCTAACCCTAATCCTGACCCTAAACCTAACCATAACCCGAACCCTAAACCTAACCCGTACTTTAACCCTAACGCTAACACTAAACCGTACACTAAACCTAAACCTAACACTAAGTCGTACCCTAAACCTAACCCTAACCCTGACCCTAAACCTAACCCTAACCCGTACCCTAAGCATAACCCATACCCTAACCCTAACCCTAAACCTAACACTAACCTTAACCAGTACCCTAAACCTAACCCTAACCCTTGACCTAACCCGTACCCAAACCTATCCCGTACCCTAACCCTAACCCTAACCCGTACCCAAACCCTAACAGTAACCCTAAACCATACCCTAGCGCTAACACTAACCCTAACCCTAACTCTAACCATTACCCATACCCTAACCCTAACCCATACCCTAACCCTAAACTTAAACTTAACCATAACCCTGACCAGTACCCTAAACCTAAAATTAACCCGTACCCTAACCCCAACCCTAATCCTAACCCGTACCCTAACCCTAATCCTAAAGCTAACCCACACCTAAACCTAACCCTAACCCGTAACCTAAGCCTAACCCTAACCTTAAACTTAACCTGTACGCTAACCCTATCCCGTACACTTAACCTAACCCTAACATGTAACCTAACCCTAAACCTAACCCTAAGCCTAACCCGTACATTAACCCTAACCCTAACACTAACAATAACCCTACCCCGTACTCTAACCCTAACCCTAACTCTAACCCTAACCCTAACCCTAACCCTAACCCTAACCCTAACCCTAACCTGTACTCTAACCCTAACACAAACCCTAACCCTAACCCGTACCCTACCCTAAACCTAAACCTAACCCTAACACTAACCCTAACCCGTACTCTAACCCTAACACAAACCCTAACCCTAACCCTAACCCTAACACTAACCCTATCCCATAATCTAATGCTAACCCTAACCCTAACCCTAACACTAACCCTAACTTGTAATCTAACACTAACCCTAACCCTAAACATAACCCTAACCCGTACTCTAACCCTAACCCGGACCCTAACACTAACCCTAACCCTAACACTATCCCTAACCCGTACCCTAACCCTAAACGTAACCCTAACCCTACCCAAACCCTAACCCTAACACGTACCCTAACCCTAACCCTAACCCGCACACTAAAACTAACCCTAACCCTAGAACTAACACGTACACTAAACCTATCCAGTACCGTAACCTTAACTCTAACCCGTACCGTAAACCTAACCATAACCCTAACCCAAACCCTAACCCTAACACTAACCCGTAGACTAACCCTAACCCGAACCCTAACCCTAACCCTAACCCGTACCCTAAACCTAACCCATACCCTTACCCTAACCCTAAACCTAACCCTAACCCTAATTCGTACCCTAAACCTAACCCTAACCCTTGACCTAACCCGTACCCAAACCTATCCCGTACCCTAACCCTAACCCTAACCCGTACCCAAACCCTAACAGTAACCCTAACCCATACCCTAGCGCTAACCCTAACCCTAACCCTAACCCTAACCCGGAACCTAAACCTAACCCTAACCCTGACCCTAACACTAACCCTCTCCCATACCCTAACCCTAAACCGTACCCGAACCCTAACCCTAAACCTAACCCATACCCTAACCCTAAAGTAAACCCTAGCCATACCCAAACCCTAAATCTAACGCGTATCCTAACCCTAAACTAACCCTAAACCACACACTAAACCTAACCCTAACACTAAACGTAAAACGAACACTAACCCTATTCCGTAACCTAACCTTAACCCTAACCCGTACCGTGTCCCTAACACTAACCCTAACCCTCACCCGTACACTAACCCTAACTGAACCTTAACCCTAACCCTAACCCGTACCCTAACCCTACCCGTAGCCTATACCTAAATCTAACCCTAACCCCTAACCCTAAGCCTAACCGTAACCCTTACCCGAACCCGTACCCAAACGCTAAACCTAACCCGTACCCTAACACTAACCCAAATGCGTACTCTAACCCTAACCGTAACCATAACCCTAACCCTAACCCGCACCCTAAACTTAACCCTAACCCTAACCCAAAACATAACCCTTAACCGTAACCTAACCCTAACCCATAACCTAACCATAACCCTAACATTAACCATAACCCTAATCCGTAACCTAACCCTAAAACTAACCCGTACCCTAACCCCAATCCTAACCCTAACCCGTACCCTAACACTAACCCTAACGTTAACCCTGACCCTAAACCTAACCCTAACCCTAAAATTAAAACGTTCGCTAACCCTATCCCGTACCCTAAACCTAACCCTAAACCATATCCTAACCCTAACCTACCCCTAAGCCTAACTCGTACTTTAAACCCAACCCTAACCCTAACACTAACCCTACCCCGTACTCTAACCCTAACCCTAACCCTAACACTCACCCGTACCCTAAACCTAACCCTAACCCTAACTCGTACCCTATCCCTAACAGTAAAACTGACCCTAATCCTAACCCTAACCCATACCCTAAACCTAACCCATACCCTAAACCTAACCCTAACCCTAACCCGTACCCTAAACCTAACCCATACCCTATCCCTAACCCTAAACCTAACCCTAACCCTAACATAATCCTTACCCGTACCCTAACCCTAACATACCCTAACACTAACCCTAACCTTAACTTTAACCCTTACCCGTACCCTAACCTTAAAACTAACCCGTTCTCTAACCCAAACGCTAAGCCTAAACCGTCCCATAATCCTATCCCTAACCCTAACCCTGACCCTAAACATAACCCTAACCCGTACCCTAACCCTAACCCGCACCTAAACCTAACCCTAACCCGTACCCTAACTCTAACCCATAACCTAAACCTAACCCTAACCCTAAACTTAACCCGTATACTAACCCTATTCTGTACCCTAAATCTAACCCAAACCCGTACTCTAACTCTAACCCTAACCCTAACCCTAAACAGCACCCTAACCTTAACCCTAACCCTAAACCTAACCCTAACCATAACCCTTAACTGTACCTAACCTTAACCCTAACTCGTACCCTAAATCTAACACTGACCCTAACCCTAAACCTAACCCGTACCCTAACCCATACCCTAACCCTAACCCTATCAGTACTCTAACCCTAACCCTAACCCTATCCCATACTCTAAACCTAACCCTAACTCGAACCCTAACCCGTACCCTAACCCTAAACCTAACCCTAACACTAACCCTACCCCGTACTCTAACCCTAACCCTAACCCTAACCGTAACCCTAACCCATACCCTAAACCTCAATCTAACCCTAACTCGTTCCCTAAACCTAACCCTAACCCTGACCCTAACCCTAACCCTAACCCGTACCCTAAACCTAACCCATACCCTATCCCTGACCCTAAACCTAACCCTAACCCTATCCCATACCCTAAACCTAACCCTAACCCTGTCCTAACCCGTACCCAACTCTATCCCATATCCTATCTCTAACCCTAACCCGTACCCAAACCCTAAGAGTAACCCTAAACCTAAACCTAACTCTGACCCTAACCCTAACCCTAACCCGTATCCTAAGCATAACCCATACCCTAAACCTAACCTTAAACCTAACCCTAACCCTAACACGTAACCTAAACCTGACCCTAACCCTTGAACTAACCCGTACCCAAACCTATCCCGTACCCTAACCCTAACCCTAAACCGTACCCAAACACTAACAGTAAACCTAACCAATACCCTAGCGCTAACCCTAACCCTAACCATACTCTAACACTAACCCTAACCCTCACCCTAACCCTACCCCGTACTGTAACCCTAAACCGAACCATAACCCTAAACCTAACCCGTACCTTAACCCTAACCCTAACTCGTACCCGAACCCTAACCCTAACCCTAACCCTGACCCTAAACCTAACCCTAACCCGTACCCTAAACCTCACCCGTACTTTAACCTTAACCCTAACCCAACCTGTAAACTAAACCTAACCCTAACACTAACTCGTATCCTAAACCTAACCATAACCCTGACCCTAAACCTAACCCTAACCCGTAACCTAAGCATAACCCATACCCTAACCCTAACCCTAAACCTAACCCTAACCCTAACCCGTACCCTAAACCTAACCCTAACCCTTGACCTAACCCGTACCCAAAACTAACCCGTACACTAACCCTAACCCTAACCCGTACCCAAACCCTAACAGTAACCCTAACCCATAACCTAGCGCAAACCCTAACCCTAACCGTAACCCGGACCCTAAACCTAACCCTAACCCTGACCCTAACACTAGCCCTATCCTGTACCTAACCCTAAACCGTACCTGAACCCTAACCCTAAACCAAAACCATACCCTAACACTAAACGTAACCCGTACCCTAACCCGTACCCTAACCCTAACCCGTAACCTAAACCGAACCCTAACCCTAAACTTAAACCGTTCGCTAACCCTATCCCGTACCCTAAACCTAAAAGTAAACCGTATCCTAACCCTAACCTACCCCTAAGCCTAACCCGTACTTTAAACAAACCTTAACCCTAACACTAACCCTACCCCGTACTCTAACCCTAACCCTAACCCTAACCCTCACCAGTACCTTAAACCTAACCCTAACCCTAACTCGTACCCTATCCCTAACAGTAAACCTGACCCTAACCCTAACCCTAACCAGTACCCTAAACCTAACCCATGCCCTAAACCTAACCCTAAACCTAACTCTAACCCTAAACCGTACCCTAAACCTAACCCTAACCCTTGACCTAACCTGTAACCAACCCTATCCCGTACCCTAACCCTAACCCGTACCCAAAACCTAACTGTAACCCTAACCCATACCTTAGCGCTAACCCTAACCATAACACTAAGCCTAACCCGCACCCTAAACCTAAATCTAACCCTTACCCTAACCATAACCCTTACCGTACCCTAACCCTAACCCATACCCTAACACAAACCCTAACCTTAACTCTAACCCTAACCAGTACCCAAACCCTAAGAGTAACCCTAACCCATACCCTAGTGCTAAACCTAAACCTAACCGTAACCCTAACCATAGCAATTACCTGTACCCTAACCCTAACCCATAACCTAACACTAACCCTAACCTTAACCGTAACCCTAACCCGTACCCTAACCCAAAAACTAACCCGTACCGTAACCCCAACCCTAACCCTAACCCGTACCATAACCCTATCCCTAAACCTAACCCAGACCATAAACCTAACCCTAACCCGTACCCTAAGCCTAACCCGCACCTAAACCTAACCCTAACCCGTACCCTTACCCTAACTGAACCTTAACCCTAAACCTAACCCGTATCCTAACCCTACCCGTAGCCTATTCCTAACTCTAATCCTAACCCCTAACCCTAAGCCTAACCGTAACCCTTACCCAAACCAGTACCCAAACGGTAAATTTAACTCGTACCCTAACACTAACCCAAATCCGTACTCTAATCCTAACCGTAACCCTAACACTAATCCTAACCCTCACCCTAAATTTAACCCTAACCCTAACCCAAACCATAACCCTTAACCGTAACCTAACACTAACCCATACCCTAACCCTAACTCTAACCTTAACCATAACCCTAAACCGTACCCTAACTCTAAAACTAACCCAAACCCTAACCTCAACCCTAACACTAATCCGTACCCTAACACTAAACCTAACCCTAACCCTGACCCTAAACCTAAACCTAACCCTTACACTAACCCTAACCCTAACCCTAACCCGCACCCTAAACCTAACCCTAACCCGTACCCTAACCCTAACCCGTAACCTAAACCTAACCGTAACCCTAAACTTAACCCGTACGCTAACCCTATCCCTTACCCTAAACCTAACCCTAACCCGTATCCTAACCCTAAACCTAAACCTTAGCCTAACCCGTTCATTAACCCTAACCCTAACACTAACCCGTACCCTAACACTAAACCTAACCCGTACTCTAACCCTAACCCTAACCGTAACCATACTCTAATCCTAACCGTAACCCTCACCCTAACCCTAACCCGTACTGTAACCCTAACCGTACCATAACCTTAACGCTAACCCGTACCCTAACCCTAACCCTAATTTGTACCCTAACACTAACCCTAACACTGACCCTAAACCTAACCCTATCCCGTACCCTAAACCTAACCCGTACTTTAACCCTAACCCTAACCCTAACCCGTACAGTAAACCTAACCCTAACACTAACTCGTACCCTAATCCTAAACCTAACCCTGACCATAACCCTAACCCTAACCCGTATCCTAAGCATAACCCATACCCTAAACCTAAACCTAAACCTAACCCTAACGCTAACCCGTAACCTAAACCTAACCCTAACCCTAAACCGTACCCAAACACTAACAGTAACCCAAACCCATACCCTAGCGCTAAACCTAACCCTAACCCGAACCCTAACCATACTCTAACACTAACCCTAACCCTCACCCTAACCCTACCCCATACTGTAACCCTAAACCGTACCATAACCCTAAACCTAACCCGTACCCTAACCCTAACCCTAACTCGTACCCTACCCTAACCCTAACCCTGACCCTAAACCTAACCCTAAGCCATACCCTAAACCTCACCCGTACTTTAACTCTAACCCTAACCCAACCCGTAACCTAAACCTAACCCTAACACTAACTCGTACCCTAAAACTAACCATAACCCTGACCCTAACCCTAACCTTAACCCGTACCCTAAGCATAACCCATACCCTAACCCTAAACCTAAACCTAACCCTAACCCTAACCCGTACCCAACCCTAACAGTAAACCTAACCCATAACCTAGCGCTAACCCTAACCCTAACCGTAACCCGGACCCTAAACCTAACCCTAACCCTAACCCTAACCCTAACCCTAACCCTAACCCTAACCCTATCCCGTACTCTAACCCTAACAAAAACCCTAACCCTAACCCGTACCCAAACCCTAACCCTAACCCTAACACTAACCCTAACACGTACTCTAACCCTAACCCTAAACCTAACCCTAACCCTAACCCGTACCTGTACCCTAACCCTAACCCTAACCCTAACACTAACCCTAACCCTTACTCTAACCCTAACCCTAACACTAACCCTACCCCGTACTCTAACACTAACCCTAATCCTAACCCTAACTCGTACCCTAACCCTAACCCTAACCCTAACCCTAACCCTAACCTAACACTAAACCTAACCCGTACTCCATCCCTAACCCTAACCGTATTCTAACCCTAACCCTAACCCTCACCCTAACCCTAACATGTACTGTAACCCTAACCCATACCATAACCATAAACCTAACCCATACCCTAACCCTAACCCTAATTCGTACCCTAACCCTAACCCTAACCCTGACAATAACCCTAACCCTAACCCGTATCCTAAACTTAACCCATACCCTAACCCTAAACCTAACCCTAACCCGTGCTCTAACCCTATCCTGTACACTAACACTAACCCTAATCCTAACCCTTGACCTAACCCGTAACCTAACCCTAACCCTAACCCGTACCCATACCCTAACAGTAACCCTAAACAATACCATAGCGCTAACACTAACCCTAACCCTAACCCTAACCATTACCCGTACCCTAACCCTAACCCATACCCTAACCCAAACCCTAAACTAACCGTAACCCTGACACATACACTAAACCTAAAATTAACCCATATCCTAAACCTAACCCTAACCCTAACTCGTACCCTAACCCTAAACCTAACCCGTACCCTAAACATAACCCATTCCCAAACCCTAACCCTAAACTTAACCCTAAACCTAACCTGTACCCTAAACCTAACCCTAACCCTTGACCAAACCCGTATCCAACCCTATCCTGTACCCTAACCCTAAACCTAACCCGTACCCTAACCCTAACAGTAACACTAACCCATACCCTAGCGCTAACCGTAACCCTAAACCTAAGCCTAACCCCAACCCTAAACCTAAACTTAACCCTAACACTAACCATAAACCTTAACCGTACCCTAAACCTAACCCTTACCGTAACACTAAACCGAACCTTTACTGTAACCCATACCCATACCCTAACCCTAAAACTAACCCGTACCCTAACCCCACACCTAACCCTAACCAGTACCTTAACCTTATCCCTAACCTTAACCCTGACCCTAAACCTAACCCTAACCCGTACCCTAACCCTAATCTGTAACCTAAACCTAACCCTAACCCTAAACTTAACCCGTATACTAACCCTATCCCGTACCCTAAACTTAACCCTAACCCTTACCCTATCCCTAACCCTAACGCTAACCCTAAAACTTCCGCACACTAACACTAACCCTAACCCAAACCCTAAACCTAACCCTAACCCGTACTCTAACCCTAACCCGTACCCTAAAACTAGCCCTTACCCTAACCCTAAACCTAACCCATGCCCTAACCCTAAAGGTAACCCTAACCCATACCCAAACCCTAACCCTAACACGTACCCTAACCCTAAACCTAACCCTAACCCGTACACTAACCCTAACCCTAACCCTAAACTTACCCTAACGCTAACCCTAACCCTAAACCTAACACTAACCCTAACCCATTCTCTAACCTAACCCTAACCCTAACACTAACCATAACCCTAACACTAAACCTAACATGTACTCTAACCCTAAACCTAAACCTAACACTAACCCTAACCCCCTACTTTAACCCTAACCCTAACCCTAAAACTAACCCTAAACCTAACTCGTACCGTAACCCGAACTCATACCCTAACCCTAACCCTAACCTTAACCTAACTCTAACCCTGACCCTAACCCAAAAACTAATCCCGTACACTAACCCTAACACTAACCCGCAACCTAAACCTAATCCTATCCCTAGACCTAACCCGTACCCTAACCCTAACCCGTACCCTAACACTAACCCTAACCCTAACCCGTACCACAACCCCAGCACTAACCCTAACCCGTACCCTAACCCTAACCCGTACCCTATAATTAACCCAATGCCTAACCCTAACCCACACCCTAAACCTAACCCTAACCCTAGACCTAAACCATACCCTAAACCTATCCCGTAACCTAACCCTAACGCGAACCTGTACCCTAACCCTAACACTAACACTAACCCTAATCTTAAACCTATTCTGTACACTAACCCTAACCCTAACCCTAAACAGTACCCTAACACTAACCCTAACCCTAAACCTAACCCTAAACCTGAACCTAACCCTAACCCTAATCCCGTACACTAAACCTAACCCTAACCCGCACACTAAACCTAACCCTATCTCTAACCTTACACGTACACTAACCCTATCCCATAACCTAACCTTAACCCTAACCCGTACCGTAAACCTAACACTAACCCCAACCCTAACCCTAACCCTTACCCTAACCAGTACCCAAACGGTAAACCTAACCCCTACCCTAACACTAAACCAAACCCGTACTCTAATCCTAACCCTAACCCTAACCCTAACCCGTACCCTAACCCTACCCATATCCTAACCATAACTCTAACCCTAACCCCCAAACCTAACCCTAAACCTTACCCTAACCCATACCGAAACGTTAAACCTAACCCGTACCCTAACACTAACCCAAACCCGTACTCTAAACCTAACCCTAACCCTAACCCACACCATAAACTTAACCTTAACCCTAACGCAAACCATAACCCTTAACCGTAATCTAACCCTAACCCATACCCTAAACCGAACCCTAACCTTAACCGTAACCTTAACTCGTACCCTAACCCTAAAACTAACCCGTACCCTAACCACAACCCTAAACTTTACGCGTACACTAACACTAACCCTAACCCTAACCCTGACCCTAAACCTAACCCTAACCGCACACCAACCCTAACCCTAACCCTAACCCTAAACCTATCCCATACTCTAAACTTAACCCTAACCCTAATCCTAAACCTAACCCATACTCTAACCTTAACCCTAACCTTAACACCTACCATAACCCTAACACTAACCCTAACCAGTATTCTAACACTAAACGTAACCCTAACACTAACCCTCCCTACTATAATCCTAACCCTAAACCTAACCCTTCCCCAACCCTAAATCGTACCGTAACCCGAACCCGTACCCAACCCTAACCCTAACCCTAAACCTAACCCTAACCCTGACCCTAAACCTAACCCTAATCCCGTACCCTAACCCTAACCCTAACCCGCATCCTAAACCTAACCCAAAACCTAGACCTAACCCGTAGCCTAACCCTAACCCGTACCCTAACACTAACCCGTACCCTAACCCTAACACGAACCCTAACCCTAACCCGTACAGTAACCATAACCCTAACCCATACCCTAACCCTAACCCGTACCCTAACCCTAACCCAGGGCCTAACTCTAACCCGCACTGTAAACCTAACCCTAACCCCAGACATAACCCGTACCAAACCCTATCCCGTACCCTAACCCTAGTCCTAACCCGTATCCTAAACCTAACACTAACCCTAACCGGTAAACTAATGCTATCCCGTACACTAACCCTAATCCGTACCCTAACCCGTAGCCTAACCCTAACCCGCACTGAAACCTAACCCTAACCCGACCCTAACCCTAACCCGTAACCTAAACCTAACCCTAACCCTAATCTTAACCCGTACACTAACCCTATCCCATACCCTAAACTTAACCCTAACCCGTACCCTAACCCTAACTCTAACCCTAACCCTATCAGTACACTAACCCTAACCCTAACACTAACACTAACCCTAACCCGTAATCTAACAATAACCCTAACCCTAACCTAACCCTAACCCGTACTCTAACCCTAACCCGTACCCTAACACTAACCCTTATCCTAACCCTAAACCTACCCCGTACCCTAACCCTTAACGGAACCCTAACCCGTAACCAAACCCTAAACCTAACACGTACCCTAACCCTAACCCTAACCCGCACACTAAACCTAACCCTAAACCTACACCTAACATGTACACTAAACCTATCCCATACCGTAATCTTAACCCTAACTCGTACGTAACCCTAACACTAAAAATAATCCTAACCCTAAACCGTACACTAACCCTAACCTGAACCCTAACTCTAACCCTAACCCGTACCCTCAACCTACCCGTAGCCTAACCCTAAACCTAACCCTAACCCCTAACCCTAACCCTAACCCTAATCCTAATCCTTACCCTAACCCGTACCCAAATGGTAAACCAAAACCGTACCCTAACCCTAACCCTTAACCCTAACCCTAACCCTAACCCTTACCCTAACCCGTACCCAAATGGTAAACCTAACCCGTACCCTAACACTAACCCAAACCCGTACTCTAACCATAACCCTAACCGTAAACTTAACACGCACCCTAAACTTAAAACTAACCCTAACACACCATAACCCTTAACCGCAACCTAACCCCAACCCATAATCTAAGCCTAACCCTAACCTTAACCGTAACCCTAAACATACCCTAACCCTAAAACTAACCCGTACCCTAACCCCAACCCTAACCCTAACCCGTACCCTAACACTAACCCTAACACTTAAATCTAACCCTGACCCTAAACCTAACTCTAACCCTTACACTAATCCTAACCCTAACCCTAACCGGTAACCTAAACCTAACCCTAACCCTAAACTTAACCCGTACACTAACCCTATCTGATACTCTAAACCTAACCCTAACCCGTAACCTAACCCTAACTCTAACCCTAACCCTATCCGTACACTAACCCTAACCCTAACCCTAACACTAACCCTAACCTGTACTCTAACACTAACCCTAACCCTAACCTATCCCTAACCCGTACTCTAAACCTAACCCGTACACTAACCCTAACCCTAACCCTATCCGTACACTAACCCTAACCCTTACAATAAAACTAACCCTAACCCGTACTCAAACCCTAACCCGTAACCTAACCCTAACCCGTACCCTAACACAAACCCTGACCCTAACACTAACCCTACACCGTACTCTAACCCTAAACCTATCCCTAACTCTAAACCTAACCCGTAATGTATCCCTAACCCTAACCCTAAATCTAACCCTAACCAGTACATTAATCCTAACGCGTACCAAAACACTAAAACTAACCCTAAACTTAACCCTAAACTTAACCTTAAATCTAACCCTAACCCGTACCCTAACCCTAAACCGTACCCTAACCCTAAACCTAAACCTAACCCGTAGCCTAACCCTAAATGTAACCCTAACCCGTACCCAAACCCTAACCCTAACACATACCCTAACCCTAACCCAAACCCGCACACTAAACCTAACCCTAACCCTAGACCTAACACCTACACTAACCCTATCCCGTACCCTAAACTTAACCCTACCCCGTACCGTAACCCTAACACTAACCCTAACCCTAACCCGTACCCTAACCCTACTCTAGCCTAACCCTATCTCTAACCCTAACCCCTAACCCTAACCCTAACCCTTACCCTAACCCGTACCAAAACAGTAAACCTAACTCGTATCCTAACACTAACCCAAACCGGTACTCTAATCCTAACCCTAACCCTAACCCTAACCCGTACCCTAACCCGTACCCTAAAACTTCCATAGCCTAACCCTAACTCTAACCCTAAACCCTAACCCTAACCCTTACCCTAACACATACCCAAACGGTAAACCTAAAACGTACCCTAACACTAAACCAAACCCGTACTCTAACCCTAACCCTAACCCTAACCCGCACCCTAAACTTAACCCTAACCCTAACACAAAACATAACCCTTAACCGTAACCTACCCTAACCCATACCCTAACCCTAACCGTAACCTTAACCATAACCCTAACCCATACCCTAACCCTAACACTAACCCGTACCCTAAACCCAACCCTAACCCTAACCCGTACACTAACACTAACCTTCACCCTAACCCTGACCCTAAACCTAACCCTAACCCTTACACTAACACTAAGCCTAACCCTAACCCACACACTAAAACTAACCCTAACACGTACCCTAACCATAAAACTAACCCATATCCTAACCCCAAACATAACCCTAACCCGTACCCTAACACTAAACCTAACCTTAAACCTGACCCTAAACCTAACCCTAAACAGTACACTAACCCTCACCCTAACCTTATCCCATACCCTAAACCTAACCCTAACCCGTATCCTAACCCTAAACATAACCCTAAGCCTAACCCGTACATTAACCCTAACCCTAACCCTAAATTTAACCCTACCCCGTAGTCTAAACATAACCCTAACCCTAACCCTAACCCAAACCCTAACATTAACACTAACCCTAACCCGTACTCTAACCCTCACCCTAACCCTAAACCTAACCGTACTCTAACCCTAACCCTAACCCTCACCCTAACCATAACTCGTACTGTAACCCTAACCAGTACCATAACCCTAAACCTAACCCATAACCTAACCCTAACCCTAACTCGTACACTAACCCTAACCCTGACCCTAACCCTAAACTTAACCCGTACCCTAAACCTAAACCGTACCCTAACCCCAACCCTAACGCTAAACCGTACCCTAAACCTAACTCTAACCCTAACTCGTAAACTAACCCTAACCCTAACCCTGACCCTAAACCTAACCCTAACCCATACCCTAAGCCTAACCCATACCCTAATCCTAGCCGTAAACGTAACCCTAACCCTACCCGGTACCCTAAACCTAATCCTAACCCTTGACCTAACACGTACCCAACCCTATCCCATACCCTAACCCTAACGCTAACCCGTACACACACCTTAACAGTAACCCTAACCCATACCCTAGAACTAACCCTAAACCTAACCCTAACCTGCACCCTAAACCTAAGCCTAACCATAACCCTAAACCTAACCTGTACCTTAACCCTAAACGTAAGCCTAACCTGTACCAAAACCCTAACCCTAACACGTACTCTAACCTTAAACCTAAACCTAAACCGCACACTAAACCTAACCCTAACCCTAGACCTAACACGTAGACTAACCCTATCCCGTAACCCTAACCCAAACCGTAACCCTAACACTAACCCTAACCTTAACCCTAACCCTAACCCGTACCCTAAACCTAACCCATACCCTAACCCTAAACGCAACCCTAACCCGTACCCAAACCCTATCCCTAACTCGTACCCTAACCCTAACCCTAACTCTAACCCACACACTAAACCTAACCCGAATCCTCGACCTAACATGTACACTAACCCTATCCCGTACCCTAACCTTAACCCTAACCCATACCCAAAACCTAACAGTAACCCTAACCCAAACCCTAGCACTAACCCTAACCCTAACCCTAAGCCTAACCCGCACCCTAAACCTAAACCTAACCCTGACCCTAACCATAACCCTTACCCGTACCCTAGCCCTACCCATACACTAACACTAACCCTAACCTTAACCATAACCCTATACCGTAACCTAACCTTTACCATAACCCTACCCCTAAACCTAACCCTGACCCTAACCTAACCCTAAAACTAACCCTAACCCTAACCCTAAACCCATACTAAAATCCTAAACCTAACCCTAACCCATACCCTAACCCTACCCATAGCCTAACCCTAACTCTAACCCTAACCCCTAACCCTAACCCTAACCCTAACCCTTACCCTAACCCATACCCAAACAGTAAACCTAACCCGAACCCTAACGCTAACTCAAACCCGTACTCTAACCCTAACCCTAAACCTAACACGTACACTAAACCTAAAACAAACCCTGAACCACACCCTAAACCTAACCCTACCCTAAACTTAACCCATACGCTAACCCTATCCCGTATTCTAAAGCTAACTCTAACCCGTAACCTAACCCTAAACTTAACCCTAAGCCTAACCCGTACATTAAACCTAACCCTAACCCTAACAGTAACCCTGTCCCTAACCCGTACCCTAACCCTAACCCTAACCCTTTCCCAACCCTAACCCTAACCCTAAACCGCACCTAAACCTAACCATAACCCGTACCCTAACCCTAACCCGTAACCTAAACATGTCCCTAACCCTAAACTTAACCCGTCCACTAACCCTATCCTTTACCGTAAAACTAACCCTAACCCGTACCCTAACCCTAACCCTATCCGTACACTAACCCTAACCAAAACCCTAACATTAACACTAACCCTAACAAATACTCTAACCCTAACCCTAACCCTAAACGTAACCCTAACCCGGAATCTAACCCTAACCAACCCTAACTCTAACCCTAACCATAACACTAACCCTAACACGTACTCTAACTCTATACCTCACCCTAACTCAAAACCTAACCCGTACTATATTCCTAAACCTAACCCTAACCGTACAGTAACCCTAACTCGTACCCTAACCCTAACCCTAAACCTAACCCTAACCCTGACCCTAACCCTAACCCTAACCCGTTCCCTAACCCTAAACAATACCTTAAATCTAACCCTAAACCTAACCCGTAACCTAACCTAAACATAAGGCTAACCCGTACCCAAACCCTAAACCTAACACGTACCCTAACCCTAACCCTAACCCGCACACTAAACCTAACCCTAACCCTAGACCTAACATGTAACTAACTCTACCTGTAACCTAACCTTAACCCTAACACGTACCGTAACCATAACACTAACCCAAACCCTAACACTAACCCTAACTCTAACCCTAACCCGTACACGAACCCTAACCCGTACCCTAACCCTAAACCTTACCCTAACTCGTACCCAAATGGTAAACCTAACCCGTACCCTAACACTAACCCAAACCCGTACTCTAACCCTAACCCTAGCCCTAACCCTATCCCGCACCCTAAACTTAACCCTAACCCTAACCCAAACCATAACCCTTAACCGTAACCTAACCCTAACCCATACCCTAAACCTAATCCTAACCTTAACCGTAACCCGAACCCATACCTTAACCCTAAAACTTACCCGTACCCTAAACCCAACCCTAACCCTAACCCACACACTAATACTAATCCTAACCCTAACCCTGACCCTAAACCTAACCCTAACCCTTACACTAATCCTAACCCTAACCCTAACCCGCACCCTAACCCTAAACTGTAACCTAAGCCTAAACTTATCCCAAATCCTAACCCTAAACGCACCCCTATGCCTAAGCTGTACATTAACCATAACCCTAACGCTAACATTAACCCTACCCCATACTCTAACACTAACCCTAACCCTAACCAGTACCCTAACCCTAACCCTAACCCTTACCCTAAAACTAACCCTAACCCGTACACTTAACCTAACCCATACCCTAAACCTAACCATAACCGTTGACCTAACCCATACCCAACCCTATCCCGTACCCTAACCCTAACCCTAACCCGTACCCAAACCCTAACAGTAACCCTAAGCCATACCCTAGCGCTAACCCTAACCCTAACCCTAACCCTAACTCGCACTCTAAACCTAAACCTAACCCTAACCCTAACCATAACCCTTATCCGTATCCTAACCCTAAACCATACCCTAAACCTAACCCTAACCTTAACCGTAACCCTGACCCGTACCCTAACCCTAAAACTGATCCGTACTCTAACCCCAAACCTAACCCTAACCCGTACGATAACCCTATCGCTAACCCTAACTGTGACCCTAAACCTAACCCTAAACCAAACCCTAAACTTAACACTAACCCTAACCCTAACCCTAACCCGCACCTAAACCTAACCCTAACCCGGACCCTAACCCTAACCTGTAACCTAAACGTAACCCTAACCCTAAACTTTCCCGTACGCTAACCCTATCCCGTACCCTAAAACTAACCCTAAACCTAACCCTCCCCTAAACCTAACCCTAACCCTAGCCCTAACCCGTAACTTAAATGTAACCCTAACCCTAAACTTACCCGTACGCTAACCCTATCCTGTACCCTAAAACTAAACCTAACCCTAACGGGCCCCTAAACCTAACCCTAACCCTAACATTAACACTAATCCTAACCCGTACTCTAACCCTAAACCTAACCCTAAACCTAACCCTAAACCGTACTCTAACCCTAAACCGTACCCTAACACTAACCCTAACCCTAACACTAACCCTAACCCGTACTCTAACCCTATACCTAACCTTAACTCAAACCCTAACCCATACTATAACCCTAACCCTAACCCTAACCCTAACCGTACTCAAACCCTAACGCTAAACCTCACCCTAACCCTAACGCGTACTGTAAACCTAACCCGTAACATAACCCTAACCCGTACCCGTACCCTAACCCTAACCCTTACATGTACCCTAACCCTAACCCTGACCCTAAACCTAACCCTAAACCTAACCCTAACCCTAACCCGCACCCTAAACTTAAACCTAACCATAACCCAAAGTGTAAGCCTTAACCGTAACCTAACCCTAACCCACACACTACCCCTATCCCTATCCTTAACCATAACCCTAACCTGTACCCTACCTTAAAACTAACCCGTACCCTAACCGCAACCCTAAACCTAACCCGTACCCTAACACTAAACCTAACCCAAAACCTGTCCCTGAACCTAACCCTAAACCTTACACTAACCCTAACCCTAACCCGCACCCTAAACCTAACCCTAACCCATAAACTAACCCTAATGCATAACCTAAACCTAACCCTAACCCTAAACTTTACCCTTACGTTAACCCTATCCCGTACCCTAAACCTAAACCTAACCCGTATCCTAACCCTAAACCTAACCCTAAGCATAACCCGTACATTAACCCTAACACTAACCCTAAAACTAACCCTACCCCGTTCTCTAACACTAACCTTAACCCTAACCCGTACCCTAACACCAACCCTAACCCTGACACTAAACCTAACCCTAACCCGTACCCAAACCCTAACAGTAACCCTAACCCATACCCTAGCACTAACCCTAACACTAACCCTAAGCCTAACCCGCACCCTAAACCTAACCCTAACCCGTACCCTAACCCTCACCCGTAACCTAAACCTAACCCTAACCCTAAACTTAACCCATACGCTAACCCTATCCCGTACCGTAAACCTAAACCTAACCCGTATCCTAACCCTAAACATAACCCTGAGCCTAAAACGTACATTAACCCTAACCCTAACCCTAACACTAACCCTACCCCGTACTCTAACCCGAACCCTAACCCTAACCCTAACCGTACTCTAACCCTAACCCTAACCCTCACCCTAACCCTAACCCGTACCCTAACCTAACCCTAAACCTAACCCTAACCCTAACCCGTACTCTACCCTAACCCTAACCCTAAACCTAACCGTACTCTAACGCTAACCCTAACCCTCACCCTAACACTAGCCCGTACTGTAACCCTAATCCGTACCATAACCCTAAATCTAAGGCGTACCCTAACCCTATCACTAACTTGTACCCTAACCCGAACACTAAACATGACCCCAACCCTAACCCTAACCCGTACCCTAAACATAACCCGTACCATAACCCTAACCCTAACCCGTACCCTAAACTTAACCCTAACCCTAACTCGTACCCTAACCCTAACCCTAAACCTGACCCCAACCCTAACCCTAACCCGTACCCTAAACCTAACCCGTACCATAACCCTAACCCTAACCCGTACCCTAAACTTAACCCTAACCCTAACTCGTACCCTAACCCTAACCCTAACCCTGACCCTAAACCTAACCCTAACCCGGTCCCTAACCCTAAACAATACCTTAACCCTAACCCTAAACCTAACCCGTAACCTAACCTAAACATAAGGCTAACCCATACCCAAACCCTAAACCTAACACGTACCCTAACCCTAACCCTAACCCACACACTAAACCTAAATCTAACCCTAAACCTAACATGTAACTAACCGTACCCGTAACCTAAACTTAACCCTAACCCGTACCGTAACCCTAACACTAACCCAAACCCTAACACTAACCCTAACTCTAACCCTAACCCGTAAATGAACCCTAACCCGTACCCTAACCCTAAACCTAACCCGTACCCTAATCCTAAACGTAGCCTAACCCTAACTCTAACCCTAACCTAACCCTAACCCTAAACCTTAACCTAACTCGTACCCAAACGGTAAACCTAACCCGTACCCTAACACTAACCCAAACCCGTACTCTAACCCTAACCCTAACCCTATCCCGCACCCTAAACTTAACCCTAACCCTAACCCAAACCATAAACCTTAACCGTAACCTAACCCTAACCCATACCCTAAACCTAATCCTAACCGTAACCGTAACCCTAACCTGTACCCTAACCCTAAAACTAACCCGTACCCTAAACCCAACCCTTACCCTAACCCGTACCCTAACACTAACCCTAACCCTAACCCTGACCCTAAACCTAACCCTAAACCTTACACTAATCCTAAACCTAACCCTAACCCGCACACTAAACCTAACCTGTAACCTAAATCTAACCCTATCCCGAATCCTAACCCTAAACCTACCCCTAAGCCTAACCCGTACATTAACCCTAACACTAACCCTAACATTAACCTTACCCTGTACTCTAGCACTAACCCTAACCCTAACCCTAAACCGTACACTAACCCTAACCCTAACCTTAAACATAACCCTAACCCGTACTCTAAACCTAACCCTAAACCTAAGCCTAACTCTAACCGTACTCTAACCCTAAACCTAACCCTCACCGTAAACCTAACCCGTACTGTAACCCTAACCCGTACCATAGCCCTAACCCTAACCAGTACCCTGAACCTAACCCTAACTTGTACCCTAACAATAACCCTAACCCTGACCCTAAACCTTACCCTAACCCGTACCCTAAACCTAAACCATACCCTAACCCTAACCCTAAACATAACGCATACCCTAAACCTAACCCTAACTCGTACCCTAAACCTAACCCTAACCCGGACCCTAACCATAACCCTAACCCGTACTCTAAGGCTAACCCATACCCTAACCCTAACCCTAAACCTAACCCTAATCCTTGACCTAACCCGTATTCAAACCTATCCCGTACCCTAACCCTAACCCTAACCCGTACCCAACCCTAAAAGTAACCCTAACCCATACCCTTGCGCTAACCCTAACCCTAAACCGAACCCTTAAACTAACCCGTACCCTAAACCTAAACTAACCCTAACAGTAACCATAACCCTTACCCGCACCCAAACCCTAACCCATACCCTAACCCTAACCCTAACCTTAACTGTAACCCTACCAGTACCCTAACCCTAACCCTAACCCGTACCCTAAACCTAACCCTAAACCTAACCCTCACCTAAACCTAACCCTAACCCGTACCCTAACCCTAACCGGTAACCTAAACCTAACCCTAACACTAAAATTAACCCGTACGCAAGCCCTATCCCATACCCTAAACCTAACCCTAACCGGTAAACTAACCCTAAACCTAAACCTAAGCATAACCCGTTCATTAACCCCAACCCTAACCCTAACACTCACCGTACCCGTACTCTAACCCTAACCCTAACCCTAAGCCTAACCCATACCCTAATCATTTCCCTAACCATTTCCCTAATCCTAACACTAACCCAACCCATCCTCTAACCCTAAACCTAACCCTAACCCTAACCGTCCACTAAAACTAACGCTAACCCTAACCCGTAAACGAACCCTAGCCCTAACCCTAACCCTAACCCTAACCCTAACCCTAAACCGTACTGTAAACCTAACCCATAACATAACCCTAACACTAACTTGTACCCTAACCCTAAACCTAACTCGTACCCTATCCCTAACCCTGACCCTAACACTAACCCTAACTCGTAACCTAAACCTAATCTGTACCCTAACCGTAAACTTAACCATAACCATAATCCCTACCTGTAGCCTAAACGTAAAACTAACCCGCACCCTAACCGCAACCCTAACCCGTACCCTAACACTAAACCTAACCCTAACCCTGACCCTAAACCTAAGCCTAACCCTTACACTAATCCTAACCCTGACCCGCACCCTAACACTAACCCTAACCTTAACCCTAAAATTAACCCTAACCTGTACTCTAACCCTAACCCTAACCCTAACCCTAAACGTATTCTAACCCTAACCCTAAACCTCACCCTAACCCTAACCTGTACTGTAAACCTACCCCGTACCATAACCATAACCCTAACCAGTACCCTAACCCTAACACTAACCCTACCCCGTACTCTAACCCTAACCCTAACCCTAACCCTAATCCCTACCCGTACCCTAACCCTAACCCTAACCCTAACCCTAACCCTATCCTGTACTCTAACCCAAACCCTAACCCTAACCCTAACCGTACTCTAACCCATACCCTGAACATCACCCTAACCCTAACACATACCCTAACACTAACCCTAACCCTGACCCTAACCCTAAACCTAACCCGTACGCTCAACCTAACCATACCCTAAACCTAACCCTAAACCTAACCCTAACCCTATCCCGTACCCTAAACCTAACCCTATCCCTTTTCCTAACCCATACCCAACCCTATCCCGTACACTAACCCTAACCATAACCCGTACCTAAACCCTAAGAGTAACCCTAACCCATACCTTAGCGCTAACCCTAACCCTAACCCTAAGCCTAACCCGCACACTAAACATAAACCTAACTGTAACACTAACCATAACCCTTACCCGTACCCTAACCCTAAACCATAACCTAACACTGACCCTAACATTAACCGTAACCCTAACCCGTACCATAACCCTAAAAATAACCTGTACCGTAACCCCAACCCTAACCCTAATCCTAACCCTGACCCTAAACGTAACCCTAACCCATATCCAAACCCTAACCATAACACGTACCCTAACCCTAACCCTAACCCTAACCCTTACCATGAACCATACCCAAACGGTAAACCTAAACCGTACCATAACACTAACCCAAACCAGTACTCTAACCCTAACCCTAACCATAACCATAACCAGCACCCTAAACTTAACCCTAACCCTAACCCAAACCATAATCCTTAACCGTAACCTAACCCTAACCCATACCGTAACCCTAACCCTAACCTAACCGTAACCCTAACCCATACCCTAACCCCAAAAGTAACCCGTACCCTAACCCCAAACCTAACCGTAACCCGTAACCTAACACTAACCCTAACCCTACCCCTGACCCTAAACCTAACCCTAACCCTTACACTAATCCTTACCCTAACCCTAACCCGCACCCAAAACCTGACCCTAACCCAAACCCTAACCCTAACCCGTGACCAAAACATAACCATAACCCTAAACTTAACCCATACACTAACCATATCCCGTACCCGAAACCGAACACTAACCCGTATCCTAACCCTAAACCTAACCCTAAGCCTAAACCGTACATTAATCCCAAACCTAACCCTAACACTAACCCTATTCCATACTCTAACCCTAACCCTAACCCTAACACTAATCCTACACCGTACTCTAACCCTAAACCTAACCCTAACCCTAACCTGTACCCTAACACTAACCCTATCCCTAACCCTACCCGTACTCTAACCCTAACCCTAACCCTAACCCTAACCGTACTCTACCGTAACCCTAACCCTCACCCTAACCCTAACCCGTACTGTAAACCTAACCCTAACCCTAACAATAACTCTACCCCGTATCTAACACTAAACCTAACCCTAACCTTTACCCTAACCCTAAACCTAACCAAACCCTAAGACTAACCCTAACCCGTACTCTAACCCTTACCCTAACCCTAACCGTATTCTAAACCTAACCCTAACCCTCACCCTAACCGTAACCCGTACTGTAACCCTAACCCATACCATAACCATAAACCTAACCCGTAACCTAACCCTAACCCTAATTCGTACCCTAACCCTAACCGTAACCCTGACCCTAACCCTAACCCTATCCCGTATCCTAAACCTAACCTGTACCCTAACCCTAAACCTAACCCTAACCCGTACCCTAAACCTAACCCTAACCCGTACCCTAACCCTAAACCTACCCTAAACTTGACCCTAACCCTAATCCTAACATGTACCCTAAGCCTAACCCATAACCTAAACCTAACACTAACCCTAACACTAACACCAAACCTAACCCGTACTCTAACCCTAACCCTAACCCGTACCCGTACCCGTACCCGTACACTAAACCTAACCCTAACCGTAACACTAACCCTAACCCGTACTCTTAAACTAACCCTAACCCTAACACTAACCCTACCCCGTACTCTAACACTAACCCTAACCCTAACCCTAACCCGTACTCTAACCCTGACCCTAACCCTAACCCTAACACTAACCCTAACCTGTACTGTTTATTTTATTTTTTTTAATTTTTTTTCCTAACCTGTACTCTAACCCTAACCCTAACCCTAACCGTAACCTAACCCTAACCCTAACCCTAAACCTAACCCTAACCCGTACTCTAACCCTAACCCATACCCTAACACTAACCCTTACCCTAACTCTAAACTTAACCCATACCCTAACCCTAAACATAACCCTAACCCGTACCCAAAACCTAACCCTAACACGTACACTAACCCTAACCCTAACCTAACCCGCACACTCAACCTAACCTTAACCCTAGACCTTACACGTACACTAACCCTATCCCGTACCGTAACCTTAACCCTAACCCGTACCGTAACCCTAACACTAACCCGAACCCCAACCCTAACCCTAAACCGTACACTAACCCTAACCCGAACCCTAACCCTAACCCTAACCCGTACACTAACCCTACCCGTAGCCTAACCCTAACTCTAAACCTAACCACTAACCCTAAACCTAACGCTAACCCTTACCCTAACATGTACCCAAACGGTAAACCACACCGTACCATAAAACTAAACCAAACCCGTACTCTAACCCTCACCCTAACCCTAAACCTAACCCTAAACCGCACCCTAAACTTAACCCTAACCCTAACCATAACCCTTAGCCATACCCTAACCCTAACCCACACCCTAAACCTAACCCTAACTTTAACCGTAACCCTAACCTGTACCCTAACCCTAAACCTAACCTGTACCCTAACCCTAACCCTAACCCATACCCTAACACTAACCCTAAACCTAACCCTGGCCCTAAACCCAACCCTAACCCTTACACTAATCCTAAACGTAACCCTAACCCGCACCATAAACCTAACCCTAACCCGTAACCTAACCCTAACCCGCACCGTAAACCTAACCCTATCTCGTACCCTAACACTAACCCGTAACCTAAACCTAACACTAACTCTAAATTTAACCCGTACACTAACCCTATCCCGTACCCTAAACCTAACCCTAACCCGTACCCTAACCCTAAACCTAACCCTAAACCTAACCCTAACCCATCCTCTAATCCTAACCCGTACCCTAACACTAACCTTTACCCTAACCCTAAAACTAACACGTACCCTAACCCTAAACGTAACCCTAACCAGTACCCAAACCCTAACCCTAACACGTACCCTAACCCTAACCCTAACCCTAACCCGCCCACTAAACCTAACCCTAACTCTAGACCTAACACATACACTAAACCTATCCCGTACCGGAACCTTACACCTAACCCGTACTGTAACCCTAACAATAAGCCTAACCCTAAACCTAAACCTAACCCTAACCCGTACACTAACCCTAAACCGAACCCTAACTCGTACCCTAACCCTACCCGTAGACTAACGCTAACTCTAACGCTAACCTCTAACCCTAAACCTAACCCTAACCCTTACCCGAACCCGTACCCAAACGGTAAACCTAACCCGTACCCTAACTCTAACCCAAACCCGTACTCTAACCCTAACCCTAACCCTAACCTGCACACTAAACCTAACCCTAACACTAGACCTAACACGTACACTAAACCTATCCCGTACCGGAACCTTAAACCTAACCCGTACCATAACCCTAACAATAAGCCTAACACTAAACCTAACCCTAACCCTAACCCGTACCCTAAAATTAACCTGTACCCTAACCCTAAACCTAACCCTAACCCATACCCTAAAGCTAACACTAAACCGTACTCTAACCCTAAACCTACCCTAAACTGACCCTAACCCTAACCCTAACACGTACCCTAAGCCAAACCCATAACCTAACCCTAACCCTAACCCTAACACTAACACTAAACCTACCCCGTACTCTAACCCTAACCCTAACCCGTACCCGTACCCGTACACTAAACCTATCCCTAACCCTAAAACTAACCCTAACCTGTACTCTAACCCTAATCCTACCCTAACACTAACCCGTACTCTAACTCTGACCCTAACCCTAACCCTAACACTAACCCTAACCCATACTCTAACCCTAACCCTAACCATAACAAAACCCTAACCCTAACCCTCAACCTAACCCGAACCAGTACTGTAACCCTAACCCGTACCATAACCCTAACCCTAATGCGTACTCTAACCCTAACCCTAATTCGTACCCTAACCCTAACCCTAACCCTGACACTAACCCTAACCCTAACCCGTACCCTAAACCTAACCTGTACCTTAAACCTAACCCTAACCTAACTCACACCCTAAACTTAACCCTAACCCTAACCCAAACCATAATCCTTAACTGTAACTTAACCCTAACCCATACCCTAACCCTAACCCTAACCTTAACCATAATCCCTAACTGTACCCTAAACCTAAAACTAACCCGTACCCTAACCGCAACCCTAACCCCTACCCTAACACTCACCCTAACCCTAACCCTGACCCTAAACCTAAGCCTAACCCTTACACTAACCCTAACCCTAACCCACACCCTAAACCTAACCCTAACCTGAACCCTAACCCTAACCCGTAACCTAAACCTAACCCTAACCCTAAACTTAACCCGTACGCAAACTATATCCCGTACACTAAACCTAAACATAACCAGTATCCTAACCCTAAACCTAACCCTAAGGCTAACCCGTACATTAACCCTAACCCTAACAGTAACCCTACCCCGAACTCTAACACTAACCCTAACCCTAACCCGTACCCTAACCCTAAACCTAACCCTAACCCTAAACCTAACCGTACTCTAAACCTAACCCTAACCGTCACCCGAACCCTAACCTGTACTGTAACCCTAACCCGTACCATAACCCTAAACCTAACCCGTACCCTAAGCCTAACCCTAATTCGTACCCTGACCCTATCCCTAACCCTGACCCTAAACCTAACCCTAACCCGTACCCTAATCCTAACCTTAACCCTAACCCTCACCTAAACCTGACCCTAACCCGTACCCTAACCCTAACGCGCACCTAAACCTAACCCTAACCCGTACCCTAACCCTAACCCATCACCTAAACCTAACCTTAACCCTAAACTTAACCCGTACACTAACCATATCCCATACCCTAAACCTAACCCTAACCCGTACGCTAACCCTAACCCTAACCCTAACACTATCCGTACACTAACCCTAACCCTAACACTAATACTAAACCTAACCGGTACTCTAACCCTAACCCTAAACCTAAACCTAACCCTAACCCGTACTCTAACCCTATCCCGTACCCTAACACTAACATTTACCCTAACCCTAAACCTAACCCGTACCCTAACCCTAAACGCAACCCTAACCCGTCCCCAAACCCTAACCCTAACACGAACCCTAACACTAACCCTAACCCTTACCTTAACCCATAACCATATGGTAAACTTAACTAGTACCCTAAAACTAACCCAAACCCGTACTGTAACCCTAACCCTACACTAACCCTAACCCTAACCCTAAAACTAACCCTAACCTGTACTCTAACCCTAACCCGAACCCTAACCCTAACCCTAAACCTATTCTAAACCTAACCCTAAACCTCACCCTAAACCTAACCCGTACGGTAAACCTACCCCGTACCATAACCATACCCTAACCAGTACCCTAACCCTAACCCTAATTCGTACCCTAACCCTATCCCTAACCCTGACCCTAACCCTAACCCTAACCCGTACCCTAAACCTAACCCGTACCCTAACACTAACCCTAACCCAAACCCGTACACTAAACCTAACCCAAACCCCTTACCCTACCCTAAACCTAAGCCTAAACCTGACCCTAACCCTAAACCTAACCCGTACCCTAAGCCTAACCGATACCCTAACCCTAACACTAACCCTAACCCTAACAATAACCCTACCCCGTACTCTAACCCTAACCCTAACCGTAACCCCTACCTGTACCCTAACCCTAACCCTAACCCTAACACTAACCCATTCCCGTACTCTAACCCTAACCCTAACCTAACCATTACCGTACTCTAACCCGTACCCTAAACCTCACCCTAACCCTAACACGTACCCTAACACTAACCCTAACCCTGACCCTAAACCTAAACCTAACCCGTACCATAAACCTAACCCATACCCTAAACCTAACCCTAAACCTAACCCTAACCCTATCCCGTACCCTAAACCTAACCCTAACCCTTGTCCTAACCCGTACCCAACCCTATCCCGTACACTAACCCTAACCATAACCCGTACCCAAACCCTAAGAGCAACCCTAACCCATATCCTAGCGCTAACCCTAACCTTAACCCTAAGCCTAACCCACACCCTAAACCTAAACCTAACCATAACCCTAACTATAACCCTTACCCGTAACCTAACCCTAAACCATAACATAACACTGACCCTAACATTAACTGTAACCCTAACCTGTACCGTAACCCTAAAAATAACCTGTACAGTAACCCCAACCCTAACCCTAATCCTAACCCTGACCCTAAACGTAACCCTAACCCGTATCCAAACCCTAACCATAACACGTACCCTAACCCTAACCCTAACCCTTCCCCTAAACCGTACCCAAACGGTAAACCTAAACCGTACCCTAACACTAACCCAAACCAGTACTCTAACCGTCACCATAACCATAACCATAACCCTCACCCTAAACTTAACCCCAACCCTAACCCAAACCATAATCCTTAACCATAACCTAACCCTAACCCATACCGTAACCCTAACCCTAACCTTATCCGTAACCCTAACCCATACTCTAACCCCAAAAGTAACCCGTACCCTAACCCCAACCCTAACCCTAACCTGTAACCTAACACTAACCCTAACCCTAACCCTGACCTTAAACCTAACCCTAACCCTTACACTAATCCTTACCCTAACCCTACCCGCACCCAAAACCTAACCCTCACCCAAACCCTAAAGCTAACCCGTGACCTAAACCTAACCATAACCCTAAACTTAACCCATACACTAACCATATCCCGTACCCGAAACCTAACCCTAACCCGTATCCTAACCCTAAACCTAACTCTAAGCCTAAACCGTACATTAATCCCAAACCTAACCCTAACACTAACCCTACCCCATACTCTAACCCTAACCCAAACCCTAACACTAATCCTACACCGTACTCTAACCCTAAACCTAACCCTAACCCTAACCCGTACCCTAACACTAACCCTAACCCTAACCCTAACCCGTACTCTAACCCTAACGCTAACCCTAACCGTACTCTACCGTAACCCTAACCCTCACCCTAACCCTAACCCGTACTGTAACCCTAACCCTAACCCTAACACTAACCCTACTCCGTATCTAACACTAACCCTAACCCTAACCTTTACCCTAAACCTAACCCTAACCCTAAGAGTAATCCTAACCCGTACTCTAACCCTAACCCTAACCCTAACCGTATTCTAAACCTAACCCTAACCCTCACCCTAACCGTAACCCGTACTGTAACCCTAACCCGTACCATAACCATAACCCTAACCCGTAACCTAACCCTAACCCTAATTCGTACCCTAACCCTAACCGTAACCTTGACCCTAACCCTAACCCTATCCCGTATCCTAAACCTAACCTGTACACTAACCCTAAACCTACCCTAAACCTGACCCTAACCCTAATCCTAACACGTACCCTAAGCCTAACCCATAACCTAAACCTAACATTAACCCTAACACTAACACCAAACCTAACCCGTACTCTAACCCTAACCCTAACCCTAACCGTACTCTACCGTAACCCTAACCCTCACCCTAAACCTAACCCGTACTGTAACCCTAACCCTAACCCTAACACTAACCCTACCCTGTATCTAACACTAACCCTAACCCTAACCTTTACTCTAACCCTAACCCTAACCCTAAGACTAACCCTACCCCGTACTCTAACCCTAACCCTAACCCTAACCGTATTCTAAACCTAACCCTAACCCTCAACCTAACCGTAACCCGTACTGTAACCCTAACCCGTACCATAACCATAACCCTAACCCGTAACCTAACCCTAACCCTAATTCGTACCCTAACCCTAACCGTAACCCTGACCCTAACCTTAACCCTATCCCGTATCCTAAACCTAACCTGTAAACTAACCCTAAACCTAACCCTAACCCGTACCCTAACCCTAAACCTACCCTAAACCTGACCCTAACCCTAACCCTAACACGTACCCTAAGCCTAACCAATAACCTAAACCTAACATTAACCCTAACACTAACACCAAACCTAACCCGTACTCTAACCCTAACCCTAACCCTAACCCGTACCCATACACTAAACCTAACCCTAACCGTAACACTAACCCTAACCTGTACTCTAACCCTAACCCTAACCCTAACACTAACCCTACCCCGTACTCTAACACTAACCCTAACCCTAACCCTAACCCGTACTCTAACCCTGACCCTAACCCTAACCCTAACACTAACCCTAACCTGTACTGTTTTTTTTTTATTTATTTTTATTTTTTTCCTAACCTGTACTCTAACCCTAACCCTAACCCTAACCGTATTCTAACCCTAACCCTAACCCTAAACCTAACCCTAACCCGTAGTCTAACCCTAATCCGTACCCTAACACTAACCCTAACCCTAACCCTAAACGTAACCCTAACCCGTACCCAAAACCTAACCCTAACACGTACACTAACCCTAACCCTAACCTAACCCGCACATTAAACCTAATCTTAAACCTAGACCTAACACATACACTAAACCTATCCCGTACCGTAACCTTAACCCTAACCAGTACCGTAACCCTAACACTAACCCTAACCCTAACCCTAACCCGTACACTAACCCTAACCCTAACCCTAAACGTACCCTAACCCTAAACCTAACCCAAACCCTAACATAACACTAACCCTAACCCGTACTCTAACCTAACCCTAATCCTAAACCTAACCCTAACCCGTACTCTAACCCTCACACTAACCCTAACCCTAACCCTAACCATAAACCTTACCCGTACCCTATCCCTAACCCATACCCTAACACTAACCCTAACTTTAACCGTAACCCTACCCCGTACCCCAACCTTAAAACTAACCCGTACCCTAAGCCCAACCCTAACCCTAACCCATAACATAACCCTATCCCTAACCCTAACCCTGACCCTAAACCTAACCCTAATCCGTACCATAACCCTAACCCGCACCTAAACCTAACCCTGTCCCGTACCCTAACACTAACCCGTAACCTAAAACTAACCCTAACCCTAAATTTAACCCGTACACTAACCCTATCCCGTACCCTAAACCTAACCCTAACCCGTACCCTAAACCTAACCCTAACCCATACTCTAATCCTAACCCGTACCCTAACACTAACCTTTACCCTAACCCTAAACCTAACACGTACCCTAACCCTAAACATAACCCTAACCAGTACCCAAACCCTAACCCTAACACGTACCCTAACCCTAACCCTAACCCTAACCCGCACACTAAACCTAACCCTAACTCTAGACCTAACACGTACACTAAACCTATCCCATACCGGAACCTTAGACCTAACCCGTACTGTAACCCTAACAATAAGCCTAACCCTAAACCTAAACCTAACCCTAACCCGTACACTAACCCTAACCCGAACCCTGACTCGTACCCTAACCCTACCCGTAGCCTAACGCTAACTCTAACCCTATCCCCTAACTCTAAGGCTAACCCTAACCCTTACCCGAACCCGTACCCAAACGGTAAACCTAACCCGTACCCTAACACTAACCCAAACCTGTACTCTAACCCTAACCATAACCCTAACCCTAACCAGCACCCTAAACTTAACCCTAACCCTAACCCAAACCATAACCCTTAACCGTAACCTAACCCTAAACCATAACTTAAACCTAACCCTAACTTTAAACATAACCCTAATAAGTACCTAAACCCTAAAACTAACCCATAACCTAACCCCTACCCTAACGCTAACCCGTACCCTAACACTAACCCTAACCCTAACCATGACCCTAAACCTAACCCTAAAATTTACACTAACCCTAACCCTAACCCAACCCGCACACTAAACCTAACCCTAACCCGTACCCTAACCCTAATCCGTAACCTAAACCGAACCCTAACCCTAAACTTAAACCGTTCGCTAAACCTATCCCGTACCCTAAACCTAACCCTAACCCGTATCCTAACCCTAACCTAAACCTAAGCATAACCCGTACTTTAACCCCAACCCTAACCCTAACCCGTACCATAATACTATCCCTAACCCTAACCCTGACCCTAAACCTAACCCTAACCCATACCTAATCCTAACCTGCACCTAAACCTAACCCTAACCCGTACCCTAACTAACTCATAACCTAAACCTAACACTAACGATAAACTTAACACGTACACTAACCCTATCCTGTACCCTAAACCTAACCCTAACCCGTACCCTAAACCTAATCCTAACCCTAACCCTAACCCTAACCCTATCCGTACACTAACCCTAACCCTAACCCTAACCCTAAACCTAACCCGTGTTCTAACCCTAACCATAACCCTAAACATAACCCTCACCCATGCTCTAACCCTATCCCGTACACTAACACTAACCATTATCCTAACCCTAAGCCTAACCCGTACCCTAACCCTAAACGTAACACTAACCCCTACCCAAACCCTAACCCTAACATGTACCCTAACCCTAAATCTAACCCTAACACTTACCCAAACTGTACCCAAATGGTAAACCTAACCCGTACCCTAAAACTAACCCAAACCCGTAATCTAACCCTAACCCTAACACTAACCCTAACCCGTACCCTAACCCTAAAACTAACCCTAACACTAACCCTACCCCGTACTCTAACCCTAACCCTAACACTAACCCGTACCATAAACCTAACACTAACCCTAACTTGTACCCTAACCCCAACCCTAACCCTGACCCTAAACCTAACGCTAACTCTTACCCTAACCCTAACCCTAGTCCAACCCGCACCCTAAAACTAACGCTAACCCGTACCCTAAAGCTAAACAGTAACCTAAACCGAAGCCTAACCTTAAACTTAACCCATTCGCTAACCCTATCCCGTACCCTAAACCTAACCCTAACCCGTACCCTAAACCTACACCGTAACCTAAACCTAACCCTAACCCTAAACTTAACCCGTAAGCTAACCCTATCCCGTACCCTAAACCTAACCCTAACCCGTATCCAAACCCTAACCTAACCCTAAGCCTTACACGTATATTAACCCTTACCCTAACCCTAACACTAACCATACCCCGTACTCTAACCCTAACCCTAAACCTAAACCGTACCCTTAACCTATCCCTAACCCTAACTCGTACCCTAACCCTAAACCTAAACCTGACCCTAACCCTAACCCTAACCCGTACCCTAAAACTAACCCAACACTAACCCTAACACTAACCCTAACCCGTACTCTAACCCTAACCCTAATCCTAACACTAACCCTACCCCGTACTCTAACACTAACCCTAACCCTAACCCTAACCCTAACCCGTACCCTAACCCTAACCCTAACCCTAACACTAACCCTAACCCGTACTCTAACCCTAACCCTAATCCTAACACTAACCCAACCCCGTACTCTTACAATAACCCTAACCCGTACTCTAACCCTAACCCTAAACCTAACACTAACACTAACCCTAACCCGTACTCTAACCCTAACCCTAACCCTAAGCCTAACCGTATTCTAACCCTAAACCTAACCCTCACCCTAACCCTAACCCGTACTGTAACCCTAACCCGTACCATAACCCTAACCCTAACCAGTACCCTAACCCTAACAATAATTCGTACCCTAACCCTAAACCTAAACCTGACACTAACCCTAACCCTAACCCGTACCCAAAACCTAACCTGTACCCTAACCCTAAACCTAACCCTAACCCGTACTCTAAACCTAACCCTAACCCGTACCCTAACCCTGAACCTAACCCTAAACCTGACACTAACCCTAACCCTAAAATGTACTCGAAGCCTAACCCATACCTTAACCCTAACCCTAACCCTAACCCTACCCCGTACTCTTACCCTAACCCTAACTCTAACCCTAACCCGTACCCTAACCCTAACCCTAACCCTAACACTAACCCTACCCGTACTCTAACCCTAACCCTAACCCTAACACTAACCCGTAACATAAACCTAACCCTAACCCTAACTTGTGCCCTAACCCCAACCCTAACCCTGGCCCTAAACCAAATATTAACCCGTACCCTAAACCTAACCCATAGCATAACCCTAACCCTAAACCTAACCCTAACCCTAACCCGTACCCTAACACTAACCCTAACCCTAACCATGACCCTAAACCTAACCCTAAAATTTACACTAACCCTAACCCTAACCCAACCCGCACCCTAAACCTAACCCTAACCCGTACCCTAACCCTAATCCGTAACCTAAACCGAACCCTAACCCTAAACTTAAACCGTTCGCTAAACCTATCCCGTACCCTAAACCTAACCCTAACCCGTATCCTAACCCTAACCTAAACCTAAGCATAACCCGTACTTTAACCCCAACCCTAACCCTAACCCGTACCATAATACTATCCCTAACCCTAACCCTGACCCTAAACCTAACCCTAACCCATACCTAATCCTAACCCGCACCTAAACCTAACCCTAACCCGTACCCTAACTAACTCATAACCTAAACCTAACACTAACGATAAACTTAACACGTACACTAACCCTATCCTGTACCCTAAACCTAACCCTAACCCGTACCCTAAACCTAATCCTAACCCTAACCCTAACCCTAACCCTATCCGTACACTAACCCTAACCCTAACCCTAACCCTAAACCTAACCCGTGTTCTAACCCTAACCATAACCCTAAACATAACCCTCACCCATGCTCTAACCCTATCCCGTACACTAACACTAACCATTATCCTAACCCTAAGCCTAACCCGTACCCTAACCCTAAACGTAACACTAACCCCTACCCAAACCCTAACCCTAACATGTACCCTAACCCTAAATCTAACCCTAACACTTACCCAAACTGTACCCAAATGGTAAACCTAACCCGTACCCTAAAACTAACCCAAACCCGTAATCTAACCCTAACCCTAACACTAACCCTAACCCGTACCCTAACCCTAAAACTAACCCTAACACTAACCCTACCCCGTACTCTAACCCTAACCCTAACACTAACCCGTACCATAAACCTAACACTAACCCTAACTTGTACCCTAACCCCAACCCTAACCCTGACCCTAAACCTAACGCTAACTCTTACCCTAACCCTAACCCTAGTCCAACCCGCACACTAAAACTAACGCTAACCCGTACCCTAAAGCTAAACAGTAACCTAAACCGAAGCCTAACCTTAAACTTAACCCGTACGCTAACCCTATTCCGTACCCTAAACCTAACCCTAACCCGTACCCTAAACCTACACCGTAACCTAAACCTAACCCTAACCCTAAACTTAACCCGTACGCTAACCCTATCCCGTACCCTAAACCTAACCCTAACCCGTATCCAAACCCTAACCTAACCCTAAGCCTTACACGTATATTAACCCTTACCCTAACCCTAACACTAACCCTACCCCGTACTCTAACCCTAACCCTAAACCTAAACCGTACCCTTAACCTATCCCTAACCCTAACTCGTACCCTAACCCTAAACCTAAACCTGACCCTAACCCTAACCCTAACCCGTACCCTAAAACTAAACCAACACTAACCCTAACACTAACCCTAACCCGTACTCTAACCCTAACCCTAATCCTAACACTAACCCTACCCCGTACTCTAACACTAACCCTAACCCTAACCCTAACCCTAACCCGTACCCTAACCCTAACCCTAACCCTAACCCTAACCCTAACACTAACCCTAACCCGTACTCTAACCCTAACCCTAATCCTAACACTAACCCAACCCCGTACTCTTACAATAACCCTAACCCGTACTCTAACCCTAACCCTAAACCTAACACTAACACTAACCCTAACCCGTACTCTAACCCTAACCCTAACCCTAAGCCTAACCGTATTCTAACCCTAAACCTAACCCTCACCCTAACCCTAACCCGTACTGTAACCCTAACCCGTACCATAACCCTAACCCTAACCAGTACCCTAACCCTAACAATAATTCGTACCCTAACCCTAAACCTAAACCTGACACTAACCCTAACCCTAACCCGTACCCAAAACCTAACCTGTACCCTAACCCTAAACCTAACCCTAACCCGTACTCTAAACCTAACCCTAACCCGTACCCTAACCCTGAACCTAACCCTAAACCTGACACTAACCCTAACCCTAAAATGTACTCGAAGCCTAACCCATACCCTAACCCTAACCCTAACCCTAACCCTACCCCGTACTCTAACCCTAACCCTAACTCTAACCCTAACCCGTACCCTAACCCTAACCCTAACCCTAACACTAACCCTACCCCGTACTCTAACCCTAACCCTAACCCTAACACTAACCCGTAACATAAACCTAACCCTAACCCTAACTTGTGCCCTAACCCCAACCCTAACCCTGGCCCTAAACCAAACATTAACCCGTACCCTAAACCTAACCCATAGCCTAACCCTAACCCTAAACCTAACCCTAACCCTAACCCGTACCCTAAACCTAACCCTAACCCTTGTCCTAACCCGTACCCAACCCTATCCCCTACCCTAACCCTAACCCTAACCCGTACCCAACCCTAAGAGTAACCCTAACCCATACCCTAGCGCTAACCCTAACCCTAACCCTAAGCCTAAGCGCACCCTAAACCTAAACCTAACCGTAACCCTATCCATAACCCTTACTCATACCCTAACCCTAACCCATAACCTAACAATAACCCTATCCTTAACCGTAACCCTAACCCATACCCTAACCCTAGAACTAACCTGTACCGTAACCCCAACCCTAACCCTAACCCATACCATAACCCTATCCCTAATCCTAACCCAGACCCTAAACCTAACCCTAACCCGTACCTTAACCCTAACCCGCACACTAAAACTAAACCTAACCCGAGACCTAACACGTACAATAAACCTATCCAGTACCGTAACCTTAACCCTAACCAGTACCGTAACCCTAACACTAACCCTAACCCTAACCCTAACCCGTACACTAACCCTAACCCTAACCCTAAACGTACCCTAACCCTAAACCTAACCCAAACCCTAACATAACACTAACCCTAACCCGTACTCTAACCTAACCCTAATCCTAAACCTAACCCTTACCCGTACTCTAACCCTAACACTAACCCTAACCCTAACCCTAACCATAAACCTTACCCGTACCCTATCCCTAACCCATACCCTAACACTAACCCTAACTTTAACCGTAACCCTACCCCGTACCCCAACCTTAAAACTAACCCGTACCCTAAGCCCAACCCTAACCCTAACCCGTAACATAACCCTATCCCTAACCCTAACCCTGACCCTAAACCTAACCCTAATCCGTACCATAACCCTAACCCGCACCTAAACCTAACCCTGTCCCGTACCCTAACACTAACCCATAACCTAAAACTAACCCTAACCCTAAATTTAACCCGTACACTAACCCTATCCCGTACCCTAAACCTAACCCTAACCCGTACCCTAACCCTAACCCTAACCCTAAACCTAACCCTAACCCATACTCTAATCCTAACCCGTACCCTAACACTAACCTTTACCCTAACCCTAAACCTAACACGTACCCTAACCCTAAACATAACCCTAACCAGTACCCAAACCCTAACCCTAACACGTACCCTAACCCTAACCCTAACCCTAACCCGCACACTAAACCTAACCCTAACTCTAGACCTAACACGTACACTAAACCTATCCCATACCAGAACCTTAGACCTAACCCGTACTGTAACCCTAACAATAAGCCTAACCCTAAACCTAAACCTAACCCTAACCCGTACACTAACCCTAACCCGAACCCTGACTCGTACCCTAACCCTACCCGTAGCCTAACGCTAACTCTAACCCTATCCCCTAACTCTAAGGCTAACCCTAACCCTTACCCGAACCCGTACCCAAACGGTAAACCTAACCCGTACCCTAACACTAACCCAAACCTGTACTCTAACCCTAACCATAACCCTAACCCTAACCAGCACCCTAAACTTAACCCTAACCCTAACCCAAACCATAACCCTTAACCGTAACCTAACCCTAAACCATAACTTAAACCTAACCCTAACTTTAAACATAACCCTAATAAGTACCTAAACCCTAAAACTAACCCATAACCTAACCCCTACCCTAACGCTAACCCGTACCCTAACACTAACCCTAACCCTAACCATGACCCTAAACCTAACCCTAAAATTTACACTAACCCTAACCCTAACCCAACCCGCACACTAAACCTAACCCTAACCCGTACCCTAACCCTAATCCGTAACCTAAACCGAACCCTAACCCTAAACTTAAACCGTTCGCTAAACCTATCCCGTACCCTAAACCTAACCCTAACCCGTATCCTAACCCTAACCTAAACCTAAGCATAACCCGTACTTTAACCCCAACCCTAACCCTAACCCGTACCATAATACTATCCCTAACCCTAACCCTGACCCTAAACCTAACCCTAACCCATACCTAATCCTAACCCGCACCTAAACCTAACCCTAACCCGTACCCTAACTAACTCATAACCTAAACCTAACACTAACCATAAACTTAACACGTACACTAACCCTATCCTGTACCCTAAACCTAACCCTAACCCATACCCTAAACCTAATCCTAACCCTAACCCTAACCCTAACCCTATCCGTACACTAACCCTAACCCTAACCCTAAACCTAAACCTAACCCGTGTTCTAACCCTAACCATAACCCTAAACATAACCCTCACCCATGCTCTAACCCTATCCCGTACACTAACACTAACCATTATCCTAACCCTAAGCCTAACCCGTACCCTAACCCTAAACGTAACACTAACCCCTACCCAAACCCTAACCCTAACACGTACCCTAACCCTAAATCTAACCCTAACACTTACCCAAACTGTACCCAAATGGTAAACCTAACCCGTACCCTAAAACTAACCCAAACCCGTAATCTAACCCTAACCCTAACACTAACCCTAACCCGTACCCTAACCCTAAAACTAACCCTAACACTAACCCTACCCCGTACTCTAACCCTAACCCTAACACTAACCCGTACCATAAACCTAACACTAACCCTAACTTGTACCCTAACCCCAACCCTAACCCTGACCCTAAACCTAACGCTAACTCTTACCCTAACCCTAACCCTAGTCCAACCCGCACCCTAAAACTAACGCTAACCCGTACCCTAAAGCTAAACAGTAACCTAAACCGAAGCCTAACCTTAAACTTAACCCGTACGCTAACCCTATCCCGTACCCTAAACCTAACCCTAACCCGTACCCTAAACCTACACCGTAACCTAAACCTAACCCTAACCCTAAACTTAACCCGTACGCTAACCCTATCCCGTACCCTAAACCTAACCCTAACCCGTATCCAAACCCTAACCTAACCCTAAGCCTTACACGTATATTAACCCTTACCCTAACCCTAACACTAACCCTACCCCGTACTCTAACCCTAACCCTAAACCTAAACCGTACCCTTAACCTATCCCTAACCCTAACTCGTACCCTAACCCTAAACCTAAACCTGACCCTAACCCTAACCCTAACCCGTACCCTAAAACTAAACCAACACTAACCCTAACACTAACCCTAACCCGTACTCTAACCCTAACCCTAATCCTAACACTAACCCTACCCCGTACTCTAACACTAACCCTAACCCTAACCCTAACCCTAACCCGTACCCTAACCCTAACCCTAACCCTAACCCTAACACTAACCCTAACCCGTACTCTAACCCTAACCCTAATCCTAACACTAACCCAACCCCGTACTCTTACAATAACCCTAACCCGTACTCTAACCCTAACCCTAAACCTAACACTAACACTAACCCTAACCCGTACTCTAACCCTAACCCTAACCCTAAGCCTAACCGTATTCTAACCCTAAACCTAACCCTCACCCTAACCCTAACCCGTACTGTAACCCTAACCCGTACCATAACCCTAACCCTAACCAGTACCCTAACCCTAACAATAATTCGTACCCTAACCCTAAACCTAAACCTGACACTAACCCTAACCCTAACCCGTACCCAAAACCTAACCTGTACCCTAACCCTAAACCTAACCCTAACCCGTACTCTAAACCTAACCCTAACCCGTACCCTAACCCTGAACCTAACCCTAAACCTGACACTAACCCTAACCCTAAAATGTACTCGAAGCCTAACCCATACCCTAACCCTAACCCTAACCCTAACCCTACCCCGTACTCTAACCCTAACCCTAACTCTAACCCTAACCCGTACCCTAACCCTAACCCTAACCCTAACACTAACCCTACCCCGTACTCTAACCCTAACCCTAACCCTAACACTAACCCGTAACATAAACCTAACCCTAACCCTAACTTGTGCCCTAACCCCAACCCTAACCCTGGCCCTAAACCAAACATTAACCCGTACCCTAAACCTAACCCATAGCCTAACCCTAACCCTAAACCTAACCCTAACCCTAACCCGTACCCTAAACCTAACCCTAACCCTTGTCCTAACCCGTACCCAACCCTATCCCCTACCCTAACCCTAACCCTAACCCGTACCCAACCCTAAGAGTAACCCTAACCCATACCCTAGCGCTAACCCTAACCCTAACCCTAAGCCTAAGCGCACCCTAAACCTAAACCTAACCGTAACCCTATCCATAACCCTTACTCATACCCTAACCCTAACCCATAACCTAACAATAACCCTATCCTTAACCGTAACCCTAACCCATACCCTAACCCTAGAACTAACCTGTACCGTAACCCCAACCCTAACCCTAACCCATACCATAACCCTATCCCTAATCCTAACCCAGACCCTAAACCTAACCCTAACCCGTACCTTAACCCTAACCCGCACACTAAAACTAAACCTAACCCGAGACCTAACACGTACAATAAACCTATCCAGTACCGTAACCTTAACCCTAACCAGTACCGTAACCCTAACACTAACCCTAACCCTAACCCTAACCCGTACACTAACCCTAACCCTAACCCTAAACGTACCCTAACCCTAAACCTAACCCAAACCCTAACATAACACTAACCCTAACCCGTACTCTAACCTAACCCTAATCCTAAACCTAACCCTTACCCGTACTCTAACCCTAACACTAACCCTAACCCTAACCCTAACCATAAACCTTACCCGTACCCTATCCCTAACCCATACCCTAACACTAACCCTAACTTTAACCGTAACCCTACCCCGTACCCCAACCTTAAAACTAACCCGTACCCTAAGCCCAACCCTAACCCTAACCCGTAACATAACCCTATCCCTAACCCTAACCCTGACCCTAAACCTAACCCTAATCCGTACCATAACCCTAACCCGCACCTAAACCTAACCCTGTCCCGTACCCTAACACTAACCCGTAACCTAAAACTAACCCTAACCCTAAATTTAACCCGTACACTAACCCTATCCCGTACCCTAAACCTAACCCTAACCCGTACCCTAACCCTAACCCTAACCCTAACCCTAAACCTAACCCTAACCCATACTCTAATCCTAACCCGTACCCTAACACTAACCTTTACCCTAACCCTAAACCTAACACGTACCCTAACCCTAAACATAACCCTAACCAGTACCCAAACCCTAACCCTAACACGTACCCTAACCCTAACCCTAACCCTAACCCGCACACTAAACCTAACCCTAACTCTAGACCTAACACGTACACTAAACCTATCCCATACCGGAACCTTAGACCTAACCCGTACTGTAACCCTAACAATAAGCCTAACCCTAAACCTAAACCTAACCCTAACCCGTACACTAACCCTAACCCGAACCCTGACTCGTACCCTAACCCTACCCGTAGCCTAACGCTAACTCTAACCCTATCCCCTAACTCTAAGGCTAACCCTAACCCTTACCCGAACCCGTACCCAAACGGTAAACCTAACCCGTACCCTAACACTAACCCAAACCTGTACTCTAACCCTAACCATAACCCTAACCCTAACCAGCACCCTAAACTTAACCCTAACCCTAACCCAAACCATAACCCTTAACCGTAACCTAACCCTAAACCATAACTTAAACCTAACCCTAACTTTAAACATAACCCTAATAAGTACCTAAACCCTAAAACTAACCCATAACCTAACCCCTACCCTAACGCTAACCCGTACCCTAACACTAACCCTAACCCTAACCATGACCCTAAACTTAACCCTAAAATTTACACTAACCCTAACCCTAACCCAACCCGCACACTAAACCTAACCCTAACCCGTACCCTAACCCTAATCCGTAACCTAAACCGAACCCTAACCCTAAACTTAAACCGTTCGCTAAACCTATCCCGTACCCTAAACCTAACCCTAACCCGTATCCTAACCCTAACCTAAACCTAAGCATAACCCGTACTTTAACCCCAACCCTAACCCTAACCCGTACCATAATACTATCCCTAACCCTAACCCTGACCCTAAACCTAACCCTAACCCATACCTAATCCTAACCCGCACCTAAACCTAACCCTAACCCGTACCCTAACTAACTCATAACCTAAACCTAACACTAACCATAAACTTAACACGTACACTAACCCTATCCTGTACCCTAAACCTAACCCTAACCCATACCCTAAACCTAATCCTAACCCTAACCCTAACCCTAACCCTATCCGTACACTAACCCTAACCCTAACCCTAAACCTAAACCTAACCCGTGTTCTAACCCTAACCATAACCCTAAACATAACCCTCACCCATGCTCTAACCCTATCCCGTACACTAACACTAACCATTATCCTAACCCTAAGCCTAACCCGTACCCTAACCCTAAACGTAACACTAACCCCTACCCAAACCCTAACCCTAACACGTACCCTAACCCTAAATCTAACCCTAACACTTACCCAAACTGTACCCAAATGGTAAACCTAACCCGTACCCTAAAACTAACCCAAACCCGTAATCTAACCCTAACCCTAACACTAACCCTAACCCGTACCCTAACCCTAAAACTAACCCTAACACTAACCCTACCCCGTACTCTAACCCTAACCCTAACACTAACCCGTACCATAAACCTAACACTAACCCTAACTTGTACCCTAACCCCAAACCTAACCCTGACCCTAAACCTAACGCTAACTCTTACCCTAACCCTAACCCTAATCCAACCCGCACCCTAAAACTAACGCTAACCCGTACCCTAAAGCTAAACAGTAACCTAAACCGAAGCCTAACCTTAAACTTAACCCATTCGCTAACCCTATCCCGTACCCTAAACCTAACCCTAACCCGTACCCTAAACCTACACCGTAACCTAAACCTAACCCTAACCCTAAACTTAACCCGTACGCTAACCCTATCCCGTACCCTAAACCTAACCCTAACCCGTATCCAAACCCTAACCTAACCCTAAGCCTTACACGTATATTAACCCTTACCCTAACCCTAACACTAACCCTACCCCGTACTCTAACCCTAACCCTAAACCTAAACCGTACCCTTAACCTATCCCTAACCCTAACTCGTACCCTAACCCTAAACCTAAACCTGACCCTAACCCTAACCCTAACCCGTACCCTAAAACTAACCCAACACTAACCCTAACACTAACCCTAACCCGTACTCTAACCCTAACCCTAATCCTAACACTAACCCTACCCCGTACTCTAACACTAACCCTAACCCTAACCCTAACCCTAACCCGTACCCTAACCCTAACCCTAACCCTAACCCTAACACTAACCCTAACCCGTACTCTAACCCTAACCCTAATCCTAACACTAACCCAACCCCGTACTCTTACAATAACCCTAACCCTAACCCTAACCCGTACTCTAACCCTAACCCTAAACCTAACACTAACACTAACCCTAACCCGTACTCTAACCCTAACCCTAACCCTAAGCCTAACCGTATTCTAACCCTAAACCTAACCCTCACCCTAACCCTAACCCGTACTGTAACCCTAACCCGTACCATAACCCTAACCCTAACCAGTACCCTAACCCTAACAATAATTCGTACCCTAACCCTAAACCTAAACCTGACACTAACCCTAACCCTAACCCGTACCCAAAACCTAACCTGTACCCTAACCCTAAACCTAACCCTAACCCGTACTCTAAACCTAACCCTAACCCGTACCCTAACCCTGAACCTAACCCTAAACCTGCCACTAACCCTAACCCTAAAATGTACTCGAAGCCTAACCCATACCCTAACCCTAACCCTAACCCTAACCCTACCCCGTACTCTAACCCTAACCCTAACTCTAACCCTAACCCGTACCCTAACCCTAACCCTAACCCTAACACTAACCCTACCCCGTACTCTAACCCTAACCCTAACCCTAACACTAACCCGTAACATAAACCTAACCCTAACCCTAACTTGTGCCCTAACCCCAACCCTAACCCTGGCCCTAAACCAAACATTAACCCGTACCCTAAACCTAACCCATAGCCTAACCCTAACCCTAAACCTAACCCTAACCCTAACCCGTACCCTAAACCTAACCCTAACCCTTGTCCTAACCCGTACCCAACCCTATCCCCTACCCTAACCCTAACCCTAACCCGTACCCAACCCTAAGAGTAACCCTAACCCATACCCTAGCGCTAACCCTAACCCTAACCCTAAGCCTAAGCGCACCCTAAACCTAAACCTAACCGTAACCCTATCCATAACCCTTACTCATACCCTAACCCTAACCCATAACCTAACAATAACCCTATCCTTAACCGTAACCCTAACCCATACCCTAACCCTAGAACTAACCTGTACCGTAACCCCAACCCTAACCCTAACCCATACCATAACCCTATCCCTAATCCTAACCCAGACCCTAAACCTAACCCTAACCCGTACCTTAACCCTAACCCGCACACTAAAACTAAACCTAACCCGAGACCTAACACGTACAATAAACCTATCCAGTACCGTAACCTTAACCCTAACCAGTACCGTAACCCTAACACTAACCCTAACCCTAACCCTAACCCGTACACTAACCCTAACCCTAACCCTAAACGTACCCTAACCCTAAACCTAACCCAAACCCTAACATAACACTAACCCTAACCCGTACTCTAACCTAACCCTAATCCTAAACCTAACCCTTACCCGTACTCTAACCCTAACACTAACCCTAACCCTAACCCTAACCATAAACCTTACCCGTACCCTATCCCTAACCCATACCCTAACACTAACCCTAACTTTAACCGTAACCCTACCCCGTACCCCAACCTTAAAACTAACCCGTACCCTAAGCCCAACCCTAACCCTAACCCGTAACATAACCCTATCCCTAACCCTAACCCTGACCCTAAACCTAACCCTAATCCGTACCATAACCCTAACCCGCACCTAAACCTAACCCTGTCCCGTACCCTAACACTAACCCGTAACCTAAAACTAACCCTAACCCTAAATTTAACCCGTACACTAACCCTATCCCGTACCCTAAACCTAACCCTAACCCGTACCCTAACCCTAACCCTAACCCTAACCCTAAACCTAACCCTAACCCATACTCTAATCCTAACCCGTACCCTAACACTAACCTTTACCCTAACCCTAAACCTAACACGTACCCTAACCCTAAACATAACCCTAACCAGTACCCAAACCCTAACCCTAACACGTACCCTAACCCTAACCCTAACCCTAACCCGCACACTAAACCTAACCCTAACTCTAGACCTAACACGTACACTAAACCTATCCCATACCGGAACCTTAGACCTAACCCGTACTGTAACCCTAACAATAAGCCTAACCCTAAACCTAAACCTAACCCTAACCCGTACACTAACCCTAACCCGAACCCTGACTCGTACCCTAACCCTACCCGTAGCCTAACGCTAACTCTAACCCTATCCCCTAACTCTAAGGCTAACCCTAACCCTTACCCGAACCCGTACCCAAACGGTAAACCTAACCCGTACCCTAACACTAACCCAAACCTGTACTCTAACCCTAACCATAACCCTAACCCTAACCAGCACCCTAAACTTAACCCTAACCCTAACCCAAACCATAACCCTTAACCGTAACCTAACCCTAAACCATAACTTAAACCTAACCCTAACTTTAAACATAACCCTAATAAGTACCTAAACCCTAAAACTAACCCATAACCTAACCCCTACCCTAACGCTAACCCGTACCCTAACACTAACCCTAACCCTAACCATGACCCTAAACCTAACCCTAAAATTTACACTAACCCTAACCCTAACCCAACCCGCACACTAAACCTAACCCTAACCCGTACCCTAACCCTAATCCGTAACCTAAACCGAACCCTAACCCTAAACTTAAACCGTTCGCTAAACCTATCCCGTACCCTAAACCTAACCCTAACCCGTATCCTAACCCTAACCTAAACCTAAGCATAACCCGTACTTTAACCCCAACCCTAACCCTAACCCGTACCATAATACTATCCCTAACCCTAACCCTGACCCTAAACCTAACCCTAACCCATACCTAATCCTAACCCGCACCTAAACCTAACCCTAACCCGTACCCTAACTAACTCATAACCTAAACCTAACACTAACCATAAACTTAACACGTACACTAACCCTATCCTGTACCCTAAACCTAACCCTAACCCATACCCTAAACCTAATCCTAACCCTAACCCTAACCCTAACCCTATCCGTACACTAACCCTAACCCTAACCCTAAACCTAAACCTAACCCGTGTTCTAACCCTAACCATAACCCTAAACATAACCCTCACCCATGCTCTAACCCTATCCCGTACACTAACACTAACCATTATCCTAACCCTAAGCCTAACCCGTACCCTAACCCTAAACGTAACACTAACCCCTACCCAAACCCTAACCCTAACACGTACCCTAACCCTAAATCTAACCCTAACACTTACCCAAACTGTACCCAAATGGTAAACCTAACCCGTACCCTAAAACTAACCCAAACCCGTAATCTAACCCTAACCCTAACACTAACCCTAACCCGTACCCTAACCCTAAAACTAACCCTAACACTAACCCTACCCCGTACTCTAACCCTAACCCTAACACTAACCCGTACCATAAACCTAACACTAACCCTAACTTGTACCCTAACCCCAAACCTAACCCTGACCCTAAACCTAACGCTAACTCTTACCCTAACCCTAACCCTAATCCAACCCGCACCCTAAAACTAACGCTAACCCGTACCCTAAAGCTAAACAGTAACCTAAACCGAAGCCTAACCTTAAACTTAACCCATTCGCTAACCCTATCCCGTACCCTAAACCTAACCCTAACCCGTACCCTAAACCTACACCGTAACCTAAACCTAACCCTAACCCTAAACTTAACCCGTACGCTAACCCTATCCCGTACCCTAAACCTAACCCTAACCCGTATCCAAACCCTAACCTAACCCTAAGCCTTACACGTATATTAACCCTTACCCTAACCCTAACACTAACCCTACCCCGTACTCTAACCCTAACCCTAAACCTAAACCGTACCCTTAACCTATCCCTAACCCTAACTCGTACCCTAACCCTAAACCTAAACCTGACCCTAACCCTAACCCTAACCCGTACCCTAAAACTAAACCAACACTAACCCTAACACTAACCCTAACCCGTACTCTAACCCTAACCCTAATCCTAACACTAACCCTACCCCGTACTCTAACACTAACCCTAACCCTAACCCTAACCCTAACCCGTACCCTAACCCTAACCCTAACCCTAACCCTAACCCTAACCCTAACACTAACCCTAACCCGTACTCTAACCCTAACCCTAATCCTAACACTAACCCAACCCCGTACTCTTACAATAACCCTAACCCGTACTCTAACCCTAACCCTAAACCTAACACTAACACTAACCCTAACCCGTACTCTAACCCTAACCCTAACCCTAAGCCTAACCGTATTCTAACCCTAAACCTAACCCTCACCCTAACCCTAACCCGTACTGTAACCCTAACCCGTACCATAACCCTAACCCTAACCAGTACCCTAACCCTAACAATAATTCGTACCCTAACCCTAAACCTAAACCTGACACTAACCCTAACCCTAACCCGTACCCAAAACCTAACCTGTACCCTAACCCTAAACCTAACCCTAACCCGTACTCTAAACCTAACCCTAACCCGTACCCTAACCCTGAACCTAACCCTAAACCTGCCACTAACCCTAACCCTAAAATGTACTCGAAGCCTAACCCATACCCTAACCCTAACCCTAACCCTAACCCTACCCCGTACTCTAACCCTAACCCTAACTCTAACCCTAACCCGTACCCTAACCCTAACCCTAACCCTAACACTAACCCTACCCCGTACTCTAACCCTAACCCTAACCCTAACACTAACCCGTAACATAAACCTAACCCTAACCCTAACTTGTGCCCTAACCCCAACCCTAACCCTGGCCCTAAACCAAACATTAACCCGTACCCTAAACCTAACCCATAGCCTAACCCTAACCCTAAACCTAACCCTAACCCTAACCCGTACCCTAAACCTAACCCTAACCCTTGTCCTAACCCGTACCCAACCCTATCCCCTACCCTAACCCTAACCCTAACCCGTACCCAACCCTAAGAGTAACCCTAACCCATACCCTAGCGCTAACCCTAACCCTAACCCTAAGCCTAAGCGCACCCTAAACCTAAACCTAACCGTAACCCTATCCATAACCCTTACTCATACCCTAACCCTAACCCATAACCTAACAATAACCCTATCCTTAACCGTAACCCTAACCCATACCCTAACCCTAGAACTAACCTGTACCGTAACCCCAACCCTAACCCTAACCCATACCATAACCCTATCCCTAATCCTAACCCAGACCCTAAACCTAACCCTAACCCGTACCTTAACCCTAACCCGCACACTAAAACTAAACCTAACCCGAGACCTAACACGTACAATAAACCTATCCAGTACCGTAACCTTAACCCTAACCAGTACCGTAACCCTAACACTAACCCTAACCCTAACCCTAACCCGTACACTAACCCTAACCCTAACCCTAAACGTACCCTAACCCTAAACCTAACCCCCCAAACCCTAACATAACACTAACCCTAACCCGTACTCTAACCTAACCCTAATCCTAAACCTAACCCTTACCCGTACTCTAACCCTAACACTAACCCTAACCCTAACCCTAACCATAAACCTTACCCGTACCCTATCCCTAACCCATACCCTAACACTAACCCTAACTTTAACCGTAACCCTACCCCGTACCCCAACCTTAAAACTAACCCGTACCCTAAGCCCAACCCTAACCCTAACCCGTAACATAACCCTATCCCTAACCCTAACCCTGACCCTAAACCTAACCCTAATCCGTACCATAACCCTAACCCGCACCTAAACCTAACCCTGTCCCGTACCCTAACACTAACCCGTAACCTAAAACTAACCCTAACCCTAAATTTAACCCGTACACTAACCCTATCCCGTACCCTAAACCTAACCCTAACCCGTACCCTAACCCTAACCCTAACCCTAACCCTAAACCTAACCCTAACCCATACTCTAATCCTAACCCGTACCCTAACACTAACCTTTACCCTAACCCTAAACCTAACACGTACCCTAACCCTAAACATAACCCTAACCAGTACCCAAACCCTAACCCTAACACGTACCCTAACCCTAACCCTAACCCTAACCCGCACACTAAACCTAACCCTAACTCTAGACCTAACACGTACACTAAACCTATCCCATACCGGAACCTTAGACCTAACCCGTACTGTAACCCTAACAATAAGCCTAACCCTAAACCTAAACCTAACCCTAACCCGTACACTAACCCTAACCCGAACCCTGACTCGTACCCTAACCCTACCCGTAGCCTAACGCTAACTCTAACCCTATCCCCTAACTCTAAGGCTAACCCTAACCCTTACCCGAACCCGTACCCAAACGGTAAACCTAACCCGTACCCTAACACTAACCCAAACCTGTACTCTAACCCTAACCATAACCCTAACCCTAACCAGCACCCTAAACTTAACCCTAACCCTAACCCAAACCATAACCCTTAACCGTAACCTAACCCTAAACCATAACTTAAACCTAACCCTAACTTTAAACATAACCCTAATAAGTACCTAAACCCTAAAACTAACCCATAACCTAACCCCTACCCTAACGCTAACCCGTACCCTAACACTAACCCTAACCCTAACCATGACCCTAAACCTAACCCTAAAATTTACACTAACCCTAACCCTAACCCAACCCGCACACTAAACCTAACCCTAACCCGTACCCTAACCCTAATCCGTAACCTAAACCGAACCCTAACCCTAAACTTAAACCGTTCGCTAAACCTATCCCGTACCCTAAACCTAACCCTAACCCGTATCCTAACCCTAACCTAAACCTAAGCATAACCCGTACTTTAACCCCAACCCTAACCCTAACCCGTACCATAATACTATCCCTAACCCTAACCCTGACCCTAAACCTAACCCTAACCCATACCTAATCCTAACCCGCACCTAAACCTAACCCTAACCCGTACCCTAACTCATAACCTAAACCTAACACTAACCATAAACTTAACACGTACACTAACCCTATCCTGTACCCTAAACCTAACCCTAACCCATACCCTAAACCTAATCCTAACCCTAACCCTAACCCTAACCCTATCCGTACACTAACCCTAACCCTAACCCTAACCTAAACCTAACCCGTGTTCTAACCCTAACCATAACCCTAAACATAACCCTCACCCATGCTCTAACCCTATCCCGTACACTAACACTAACCATTATCCTAACCCTAAGCCTAACCCGTACCCTAACCCTAAACGTAACACTAACCCCTACCCAAACCCTAACCCTAACACGTACCCTAACCCTAAATCTAACCCTAACACTTACCCAAACTGTACCCAAATGGTAAACCTAACCCGTACCCTAAAACTAACCCAAACCCGTAATCTAACCCTAACCCTAACACTAACCCTAACCCGTACCCTAACCCTAAACCTAACCCTAACACTAACCCTACCCCGTACTCTAACCCTAACCCTAACACTAACCCGTACCATAAACCTAACACTAACCCTAACTTGTACCCTAACCCCAAACCTAACCCTGACCCTAAACCTAACGCTAACTCTTACCCTAACCCTAACCCTAATCCAACCCGCACCCTAAAACTAACGCTAACCCGTACCCTAAAGCTAAACAGTAACCTAAACCGAAGCCTAACCTTAAACTTAACCCATTCGCTAACCCTATCCCGTACCCTAAACCTAACCCTAACCCGTACCCTAAACCTACACCGTAACCTAAACCTAACCCTAACCCTAAACTTAACCCGTACGCTAACCCTATCCCGTACCCTAAACCTAACCCTAACCCGTATCCAAACCCTAACCTAACCCTAAGCCTTACACGTATATTAACCCTTACCCTAACCCTAACACTAACCCTACCCCGTACTCTAACCCTAACCCTAAACCTAAACCGTACCCTTAACCTATCCCTAACCCTAACTCGTACCCTAACCCTAAACCTAAACCTGACCCTAAACCTAACCCTAACCCGTACCCTAAAACTAACCCAACACTAACCCTAACACTAACCCTAACCCGTACTCTAACCCTAACCCTAATCCTAACACTAACCCTACCCCGTACTCTAACACTAACCCTAACCCTAACCCTAACCCTAACCCGTACCCTAACCCTAACCCTAACCCTAACCCTAACACTAACCCTAACCCGTACTCTAAC